>JANSTQ010150256.1:0-11813 GCA_026167885.1 Bergia puertoricense
CCCCCCCCCCCCACACCACAACATGACCTCCCCCCGTGGGTTAATTTGTTATGAAAAATACCTTGGTCATCCGAGGTTTAATCTTTGTGTTTTTGTTGCTCTAGTGACTTTATTTACTCTAAGAGTTTAAGGCAGACAGTGTGGAAAGCGACTTTTTCTGTTATAAAAACAAAATGTTTTTTTGACGTATAAAAGCTTTATCGTAAATGCCTTAACAGCATCTTCAGGCCAGTGTTATTGGAGAAAAGGTTGATTTCAGTATTAGAAAGCTATTAAAAGTCTTTAAATCAAGTGCCTAAAAAGATGCAAACCCTGTGTACATGTGATGCACATGCTGCGTGTTTGTTTGTTTGTTTGTTTGGGGAAGGGTCATCAATATAATTGAACAAGCAATGAACAAGAAACCCTTCAGAGTTGGCTTCATCATTTATTTGCAATTATAACAGGACCTGAAGCCAACCATGATGATCCAATGGCCTACGTACGAGGAGGGGGAAGATCCAGAGCAGTTTTGGTAAGTGCCGTGTGACTTTCACTATATCCGTCCTCAGGTTGTGGATTGTTTAATCTTGAAAGTCAAAGTCAGAGTTCAAGCTGGGAAGTACATACTACAAAGTGGTTTCCAGGGCCAGACTTAGGAGAACCTCCCCTCCTCGCCCTCCCCCCTCCCTTTGTCGGCAATTTTCAAATATCTGAAAACACTGAAAATTACCTCTTTCCGAGTACAGATCTATGCCCTATTCGGTCCCTTCTTTCCAGATTTTTGGGTGCGCCCCCCTTCCTGAATACTCTGGATCAGCTCCTCGCTTCATCCACCGAAACCTTAAAGGAATGCGACAAATAAATGCACTATTATTATTAATATAATTATTATTAATATAATAATAATTATTATTAATCATAATTATTATTTATTATAAGTGATAGTACTCATAATTTAATATTAGGAATTTCTGTAATGTTAATTTAATAAAGATTCATTTTTTGTGCTATTTACATATAGAGTTTTCTGTTTTTGCCACCAACATACACTCACGGGTTTCAACACAAGGCGTCAAACGTTGCATACAACGTTTTCTAGTTGCATTTCCAACGCCTATTTTCATCACAGTTTTACTCTTTGTGTGTGGGTATCTCTAACCCTCAATAAACCTCC
This sequence comes from Bergia puertoricense, assembly GCA_026167885.1. NCBI lineage: Eukaryota > Metazoa > Cnidaria > Anthozoa > Zoantharia > Parazoanthidae > Bergia > Bergia puertoricense. Next base: position 1,157 of record JANSTQ010150256.1, read on the forward strand.
AACTCATACTTTTCATGTTTCAACTCCTACAGGTCAATTACTCGGGCCGGAAGGCACCGAGTTTAGATTTCGGCTCTGTTCTTTTTGTTCTTTTTTTATTTTTTGTGTTGCGATTGTTCAGCGCATGCGTTATGCGAGGTGAGCCCGCGTTCCTTAAGGCTTTACAGGATATTGTGGTCCGGCGCTGGATTGCACCACGAGTTTGACTGTGAATAGGAAATTTGGGATTGATGTCCTTTGGTTGTTTTATTCTGCTCGTTTGCCTTCTCTTCATACTATAAACTATTTCGGGACGTCTTAAAAAGGTCCACTGCCTCGCTTTCAGAAGTTTGCCGTCAACAAGACAAAGTAACTAGCTAGCTGGAACCGTGAACAACGAAGCAGTGATCGCCAGATCAAACGAAAATTATTGTTAATAATTATGGTCCATCACGATCAAGAATTTTGAGGCGCTGCCGGGTTACATGCGTCTCCAGTTTTGACCTCCGTGGCAAATGCAGATTACAATGTATGTGCGAGGAAACAACTGACACTGACTGCGGAAATGATCACAGAATAGAGCTCCGGAAGGCAACCTCCATGCACAAAAGAACTTTTTGAAATTTTAAATCTCCAATTTGTAGCAGTTATCATATGGTTTCGTGTTCAATTTGGAATTAATTTGCACGAGTGAGTTTTTCATAAATTTCAAATTGCGCGAGCCGCTTCGGCGGTTAATCATGTACATGAAAAAACTGTAAACTAATTCATACACTTAGCAGCTTCGCGAGGTGCGCCAAGCGGACGGTTTGTTATCACGCCATGCGTAGCACGTCAGATCACGCCACTTTGTTATCGCGCGTGATCGGTTTATTTTGAATAGCATTGTTTCTAGGCCAATCAGATTGCATTTTTTTTGTAGTTGTAATTGCCTGGAATTACACATTTTTGCACAGAATTACACATTTTTGCACAAAATTACAAAGTAATTGCACTGCTCTTAGCCAATCAGAATCAAGTAATTTTTTCGTGTATATGATTAGAAGCAAAACTGAATAACTCTCGATGCCGAGTTCAAAGTTGCCCCTAGCCACCAAATTTAAGATATAGTCTGCATGCGGAATGCAATGTGAATTTTTTTACGACGATAGCGGATCTGCACTATGCGGGTCAGACTAGCCACAGCCTGAGGACTTGAATCTGGAAGTGGAACTTGTGATTATTCAGTAAGCCTTGAATATTATCATTTGGTATACATGTATATCCATTTGTCTTGTCTGTATGAACTAATGTAGTTATGATGCTTGGCACAGTTCCTGTGTTCAAATATCTTAAGCTCACACAAGGTATCAAATTATTTTCGCTTGCTCAGTATGTTTATCATAGAATATACCATATTTGTCATTTATAGCCAGGTCACAGATGGCTTGGCATAAGAGTTGCACACTGCAAAACCTGAAAATATAATCAACAGAAACCCTTAGTTTTCTGAATGTCTCTAGTGCCACCTGATTTGTTAAGGCAAAATGTATGGTGGGTGTTAATATTCAAATTGGTGCTTGTTTTTACTGTCATGCTTGACAAAGGGCACTCATTTGAAGGAGATTTGTGAACACTCAATTGAGACACTACGATCTATATGCTAGTGAATACGAATATTTGCTCAAATATCTCTCATGGAAAACAATTTACTAAATTTCAATTAAGTGAATAACGAAATATTTGTTGAAACAGGGAGATGCACAGATGCACAATATCAATAAAGATTTTGCTCACTTTATCAGTTTGAAAAAACTGAAGATTTACTGAGAAATTGCCTTTAGTTAATAATCAATGATTTTTACGTTGTTTTAAGAGAATAGAACTTCTATTACAACAGTCACAAATGATAATGTATTCACTTTATTCAGTCAGGGTACGTTGCTCAATCCTAAAAATACTGTCTAGCTAATTGTATTTTGAAATGCCACAAGTTATGGAAAATCATAATCCACATTTAAGCACTTATTTGCAGGTTTCTGCTGCTGTTCTATTTATGAAATAGTTATTTGTCATAAAATTTGTTGTGTTTATTGTTAGATACTGTAACACTGGTTCTGAGCAAATGTGAGTACCAAAAAGCCCGCTGTAATTTGAAATCATGCATGGTCAGCCATGAAGTATAACACAAAAAACTACATGAATTGATGTTTTCCAAGTTCCCAGTTGAATACTATGGGTCTAACATATTTATTTGATCAACAGTGTAAAATAACGGCCAATCTTCTTGGATAGAGCATGATGGACATGAAATATGTTAGATCCTGACTACTGAAGCTTGCTTGGATTCAAAGAAAATCACAACGGTCCGAGTACAGGCTACTGCGGTAGCTTCTTGTTGTTTTGAAACCCCTGACACTACACTTTCATGTTTTTCAGTTTTAAAAGAATCCTTTGATTTTGTTTGGACATGTGTGCAGTTACTTCTTAACAGCCGAGGGTGAGGGGAGAGTTAACTGAGCCCACGTACAGTTGTTCCAACATAAAACTTGAAGCTCTGAAGCAATTAAAATGAAATTGTACTGTAGCTCAATTATGAACACATCCTTCTAAACTTAATTGGATGATACCATCACTTATAAGTTATGCAAAATTAATTATGCAAATTAAAGCTTGAATAAAAAAATGGAATTTTTTGGGCAAAAGAACCTGATCGAACTACTTTCTTCTTTTCCATTTTATAAACATTTCCATATTTGAGCCCCAGAATCTTAATACATATTTTCTATTAAGTTCAATAAAAATAAAAGCATGGCACTAGCCTGCGCTGCAGACACTAGGTTCCAATCTCTGATCGTTTCTGATCGACCAAATTTTAAGTTAATGGCCATTACTAGAGTCTGCAAATCAGATCCAATTTCTCTTTTTCAGAAATTTATGGATTTATAGTGAAGTCATTGTATACATCACGTAGATAATTATCGTAATAAATGTATGAATGCTGATGTTGTTATGCCAGGAAGTCAGTGAGTCCCACGTTCTATCGATCGATTTGTATCGCGCAGTATATGGGTTAGTAAAAATTATAATAAATCGCTTTTTGGAACAAGAAAGAATGTACTACGCAGCGAACATGTGAGATGGTCGCAACGTTAGCTTGTTACGTAGTACATTCTTTCTTGTTCCAGTAAGCGATTTATTATAATTTTTACTAGCTCAACAACTGGATGAATGACAATATTCATAATCATATTAAGTGTATGGATTGGTTCAAAAGTTTACTTTTTATGGGGTTCTCGTTTTGTTTTATCAAGAAATGTCCAAATGTCGGAAGAATGTGTCCCCTATAGAGAGCCATTTCCGGCAGAGAGAAAGATAAGTAATTCGTTAAAGGAAATTCAGTGCACAAACAAATATTCGCCATTCGAAAGGCCTTGAAAAGGGTCAAAATCCAGTGCAATAGCAAATAGTCTCCATTTGAAAAGGAACTTGGTCGACGCAGTCACAGAAGTTACTGAGAAAAGATCGCGAGGTGAAAAGGAATCGCGCCATTTTGTTCACAGCTCTCCCCTAGAGCAGAGTTCAGTGCAGGATCCCACCGGTTTAAAGACACCGTGTTCTATTGTTATATTTATTTGAGAATTTGACCAATAGCGAAGCGTCCAAGAGATTCTCCCGGACGGCATGACGCCAAAGAACAAGCCTAACGAATCTGATTCATAGTCGGTCATAATTGTATTTTAATCGGCTATGCGTAGTCTAACATGACACCTAACAAATGAAAATCAAAATTAAAACACAGTGTCAAACGGACGCTGAATATACATGTTGCAAAATAAGATGGCACACACGTTTGTTGAGTGCTCTGAGAACCAATCAAAATTCAACAAATTTGACTCACTTTGGTGTGCTTGTTCGTTTCAAGGCCAAATGAAAATTGCTCTACTTGTTAGCTCACAGAATCTGGGGACCACAAGACCAAACTCAACTAGGGCCTTTCTCTTGGGAGAGGGAAGAGCTTATGCACAAGGTTGGACTGACATAGTGAAATCTATGATGGAAGAAAAAATTCTGGTTAGAAGTTTTCGGGTATCATTGGAATTTATTTATTAATTATTTGATTACAGGCGTCATGAGTGGGACAAGCATGGTACATGTGCAACCAGCATTCCAAATCTGAATTCAGAACACAAGTATTTTGCTGCAGCTATTACACTGAACAGACGGATTGATCTTAAAAGGTAAGAGCATTGCATAAACCATTAGTTAGTGTACACGTACGGTTTGATATGGTATATCTTGCTTGGCCGTGTATCTACATGTACAGTTTTGGTATCTCTTGCTGAGCCATAGATGTGTATGCACAGTCAAATACAGTATTGATATACCTTGCTGGGCCGTGTGTGCACATGTACAGCTACAACATATCTTGTTATCACATAAATATATATAAAATACCAGGGTTTCTCTATTTCTAAAAAGTCATACGCGCGTAGTGAAGATATCATTGTTCTCTTCACGTGTGAAGATATCAAATTACCATGGTTATGTACGTGCCATCCAATCAGCGCTCGTAGATTTCGCGCCTTTTTTTAGTCTCCCTGCGGCCGTTTGTTCCTGTCGCTTCATTCTGTCCTCGATTGTCATGGAGGAGTTGGACGAAACTATTACTGAGACTACTCGTGACTATGTTTTTTTCTGTTTGCCCTCTTTTAGATTGTGAAAAACCTGAAATGTCGAAAGAAATAAAAATTAAGATTTTTTTTGCTGCTAGTCAAAGCAAGAACTCGTTCAAATTATTTCAGTTCGACCTTCTGATCGCTAGATTGTATTTGGAGAATATTAAAAGGATTTCAACATACCCATTGTCAACAATTAACTGCTTCGTACCTGGTATTTTATCTATATTAATGTAATAAAAAGAACATGGCCGCTTGGAGTTACGAATTTTATCTTCTCGTGTTGAAAACATCTCTCACGAGTGAGCTTTGTACACTGGCGAGAGATATTGTCAACACTCGAAGATAAAATTCGTATATCCGCACACCCATGTAATATCCTCTATTTGTGCAATGTGTGTACATGATTGTACAGTTATAGTATATCTGGCTGTGCCATGTGTGTGTATGATTGTACAGTTACAGTATATCTTGTTGTGTAAGTGTGTACACGTACAGTTATGGTATACCTTGTTGGGCCATGTATCTACATGGAGATCACAGTCAGTGATCGAAAATTTAGTAGATTTTAAAGTTTTTTAATACGTTTTTAGTAACTATAAAAATCTTTATCTAGATCAGATTCAACCCCCTTTTACCAAGAATGTATCTACATGTACAGTTGTAGTATGTCGCTGGACCATGTGTCTGTCTACTCATTGTTTTTTCCTATATTACATGTTTCTTCTAAACTATTTTCTCTGCATTTCCTTTAGTGTCCTCGCCAAGTCAAACATTATTCCATCGGATAGCAAGGATTACAAGGTACATACATCAACATTTCAAGACTTCAGCTGATAACGATTTTCATTTTCTACAGCTGTTGTGGAAAAGATTGTCCTGACTGTGTGTTGTTAAAACCGAATTAAGGTAGAATGTAAGCTTCTGCGTCGGAAAAATAGTTTTTGATAGTCAAATAGTTATCATCATCAAACAAAGTCTTGTTGTGTACCACTGACAGTAAACACTTTACCTCCGTTCGAATATTGTTCCGAACACTTTTGCAATTGTTCTAGTTCACCTTGATCGCAGTGTGACAAATACAGTAGTTTTTTTTACTTGCTGATAAGGATCATTGAATCCGAAGTAAACCTGGCCACTTGACGATGGCGTCATAAGTTTGTTAATGTTGTTCGATTTTTGGTCTCTTACAAGTACTGAGAAAGTGCGACAAGATATTAGAATGATTATCCAGATCTAGAGTCAACAGGCTACAATTAACCTCCCTGTTGTCATTGTTGCTCACGGAATATGCTTAAGTTCAAAGAAGAAAAGGTCAAAATTATGGTGAACGGACAAGAAGAATGTGCAGGGACATGTTGTTTTGACTCTTTTTACAGTTGTAACATTCTGAAACAGCAGAAGGACGTTCTTGCTTTGTTTGGCATTTTAAGCCCGTCGATAGAGGGTCCTTGGTGTTTGACTCTGACAGTAGCTTTACTGTGAACTGAAACACAAAATTCTTACAAGGATTTTTTTTGACAACCGCTGTTTTGCGTTAATGGCTGTGCTTTGTGATTACGTGGAACTTGCACAATCCGCTTGTTCTAGCATAAACTTGTACTGATCAATTTCTTTCTTAAATAAAAAAAATTAATTTAAAAACGGTTCTGAAGTATTGCAAAATTGCTAAAGTTTTCGGAAACTGATTGGCGATCTTCACTGCACGATTGATGAACTATTGATTAACTGATTACCGATTAAGCAATGGTTGTTATTTTATAGAGAACATATTTGTTATCCTTTAATTTACATACATAGGATATGGTCTTGAAACAAACATTTTCTACTCCATCAAACAATGAAGTCTTTGCTCTTCATGCACTATTGTTCTTGGTTTACTCAACCAGCTTCTGAGACTTCCGTTCCATCCTGACAAAGTACTTTGTTGCTATCCAGTTGCAGGATATATTACAAGCACTATCACAGGAATACCACGCTCAGGTCTTAATTCAGTGTATAGATTCGGTTAGTATTTTTATTCCTTATTATTTAATCTTTTATGGCGTTGCTCGCGGGTTCTGTAAGCCATACTTGGCTGTTAATGTATAATGGAATGGGTGTACTGACTTCAGGCATTTCAACCTTTATCAAACACTCCCAGAAGTGTTAAAGGGGCTGTTTTACTGTATGATTATGCAATCTTTTGGCTGCTCGACAAAAGACGTTAAAAACGAAAATATCTTTTAATTGCTACACGAAATAATTCAATTGCGATTCTGCCGTGAACTTAATGTCTTCTTGTGTAAAAATTTGTTTGCAACAAAAGTAGGAAACATTATACGTTCTTGTAATCCAGAATGCAGTTAGACTGTTGTTTGCACACCAGATCGAAGTTGTTATATTAGTTGTTGATTTGTTAAATAGTCTTTTCTTTTGGATTCTGTATTAAACAGCCCAGTTAGTATTCCCAATTGCAGCTGATTACAATGACTGTAGATTCATTTTCACGGTGTAAGCCTTGACTTTGTGTTAAATAATAATATACATAAATACCAGCGAAACAGTACGAATATTGTGAATAGCTCCTATCCACATTTGTAAGCATGGGCTTACGGGCTTAAAGATAGCTACGCGCCTGCCATTTATCTCTCGTTTTCACTGCGATTTACAGGACGAGAAAGGCCAGTTGCTGAGCGTGGTGGCGGTTTGTATGGACAAAGAGTTCAATCCTATCGACTGTCCCAACACCAAACAGGAATGTGACGATAACACTCCCGTCCGATATTTGCCGATACTGAGGGCTTCTGCAGAGTTACCACCGAAAAGCGAACTTCTATTCTGAACAACGACAAAGAGTGTGAGGGCCAGATCAGACGGACACGACAGCAAGCGGGAATTATTATTACTTTTAATAATAAAAATAATAATCTATTACCTAGTATAGCGGATTCCCCTAAGAAGCCCGACCGTACTTTACTTGCAGAATAAAGTTAAAACTATCTACAAAACTTTATACATATTTAGAATAATATTTATAAGGTAGTTTGTAAAGTATGAATACTGAAGTATCTAGAATCTATTAAAAGCTTGTTGAATTAAAATAGTCTGAAGTTGTGATTCAAACTCTTTTTCTCTACACCTACCATAAACGCTCTAATAAGCGCCCGGGGGCTTATTAAATTTCAGGCCTTCCAGACGAGGGGCTAATTAGAAAGGGAGGCTTATCAGAGATCTGAGAGGGAGGGAAGGGAGAGGGGGGGATGTCTTATTAAAACTCACAAACAGCCAAAGACAGAAAGACGATTTTTTTCTTCTAATATGTTACACAGTTTTAATGACAATGATACAGTATTTGATGGTAAAACCTATGATATTCAAACTGAAACAAATACTAGCTTGCTACTACAAGAATATTTTGTACTGAAGAAACGCTGAATAGTAATATACAAGTAAATGCACAGATAAAACATCTTTATATGCTAAGAACTGATGCAAAGTATTCTTTGAGTAAGACAGGGGCAGGGGAGGGAGGGGAGGGGGAAGGGTTATTAGAAACTTGAAGCTCTAGATGGGGGCTTTTTAGAGCGGGGGAGCATATTAGAGCCTTTACGGTAACTTAATTTGGGGTGTGTGTGGTCAAGAGCGGCTAAAGAGTGTTATATCTCTGGGCCCATATATGCCCTAAATTTTTGATTCAATTGTGTATGTTAGTCATGGAAAAGTTTGTCCTCAAAAATTTGCCTTTTGCGAAGGCCCTTAGCAATACTTGGCAAAACAGTGACTTATACTCAAGGTTCGTACACTTCCTGGAAAGTCCTGAAAATTGTTTTTCTCCTAGAAAGTTCTTGAAAGTCCTGTAATTTTGTTGTAGTACCTGGAAAACTCCTGTAAAATAAAGCAAAACGAGCACTTCTGGATTTTTTTTGTTTCCGGCTGTTCTTGAAGTGAATCTAATGGTATATGTACTTTTCAATTAGTACTGTAATACAGTATTGGGCTCTGATTGAGAAATGAGTAATGTGTTGCAGCATAATTATTGGCAGTTCAAAAAAGTACTACTGGAAAGTACCTTGAAAAACTCATGGAATTTTGACTTTCAGTACGTGTACAAACCTGTATACTGCAAAAAACTTTATAGTCACAAAGTGGTTTGACGATGACTGTGATCCGTCTTGAGATTCTTTTTCCTAACCACGAAATATTGTTTCGATTCTGTCCCAGTCTTTCTACTCTGTTCAGTTTTCTGAAATTAATTATTAAATTCTCACTACCTGCTCGTAATGAACATGTAGATGTAAATTTTTATGTATTTATCTCCTGCTTCCCACTTTACGTGTGTAGCCTCTCCTACTATGATGCGTGATACGTAATTCTGAGTTTCTGTCAACAACTGTGACGAATGATAGCAAGTAACACGATTCAATCGCTCCTGCAGTTGATTTACAACTAGAGTATTACAGGAAGGAAAGGAGGAAAGGAAATGGGAGGAAAGGGGAAGGGGGGATGGGAGGAAGTTACCCTTAGTCAGGGAACTTTGCCTTGAGCAGTTCTCTTACAGAACCCAAGGCGCCTATTAGAACCCAGTCCTTTACACGGCCAGTAACCGTAGGCTGATGAGCAATGGCAGCAAAAGAAGTTAAAGATGTCGCCTCCAAATTTCGTTTTGCAGCAAAAGTATTCAATGTGTAAACCATATCTGTATATCACAAATCATCACTAATCATCCAAATCCTTCCACATCATCCAAACTGAAGACCAAAATAAAATCTCTGGTTTTAACAACACAAAATGAAAGACGTTTTCATTACCCAGAAAAGCTTTTATTTTTAGACACTTCAATGCTCCCAACTGATTACAAGTCTATTACAAGTCTATTTTTTTTAAAGACCCTAAGTTTTACCATAAACTGTGTAAGCTAAAAATTCGCTGCGTTGCTATTGGTTTAGTTTCGTTCTTTTTTTTAGTTTGAAAGACTTAATAGAGATTTTTTATACTATAATTAACAATTATTCACCGAAGTGGAGGTGGATAACTGTTTTAGTATATACCACACAAACTGAATAACTAGGTAGACCAAAAAACGAAACGAAATGAAAAAAAAAACCCAAAAAACAAACGAAGCGGGAAGCCATTTTGTTTTTCTTCGGCTGCTCGGAGGTGAATAGAACTTTGCTAATCACCTCCAAGTTAACCTATCAGAACTCGCGAAAAGCACTATTCACTTGTGTGGTATATACTAATGATTGATAACCTTCAAGTGATATTTACAGTGATATATACAATAGGTATATTACAAGCAGTCTCGTAGCCAGACCAAAAAACAAGACGAAGCAAGAAATACGAATGTCGGAGAAACAAAGTTACTTATCCCCCATCCCCCTCACCCCACGCCACACATCAAAGTTCGCGTCTAAACTAATTTCTCACGTGGGTGAGCCCCTTACCACACTTATCAAAACCCTAGATCTAACCCTAAAGTCTTGCCGCATTTATTTCATGCAAACGTGTACAGATGTTCGAACATATAATTCTGTTGCTTTTTTAACAAGCAACTTAGGATTTTGATCAGTACTCGGGTTGCTTAAGTTTTGCACTAGAATTAGTAATCGAGTTGCTTAAATGGTTGCTTAATTTTTCTATGCATTTGCCTAAGAAAGTGTAATATAACGAAAAAAATTTCAATGTTTTGTTTTTAAAAATTCAATAATTTTACACATAAGTTACATCTTAACCCATACTTACTACTGGTAGCATAGCTACATCTATAGGCAAAATGTAACATGCCTGTATAAATCATCGTCCACTCTGTTTGGAAAACATTTCTTCTCACAAGGTAAACAGCTTCCCGTTCGCACAGCGTAGCTATGTTTTATTTTGAGTTGCTTAAGCACACTGACATCAGTAGTGGATTTGCTCAAAATTTCATGGAATTTGAGTACAGTTGCTTATAAACGAGTTGCTTGTAAAAAAATTGTATATCTCTGGATTGCATTTGATAGTTGACACTTTTATTAGGATAGCACCCCCCGTGTCCCCCC
>JANSTQ010150267.1:0-11812 GCA_026167885.1 Bergia puertoricense
AACAAATTCAGAAATCGCGAAAGTTATGGTTCAGTGAACAAAAGCTGAATTTGCACAAGTGCAAATTCTATCTGAAACACCGTCTCATCTCTGCTCGTTTTAACCAATCAGCGTGCGTGTTTCATTCCTGCTTTGCGATTCTATCTGAAATACCGTCTCATCTCTGCTCATTTTAACCAATCAGCGTGCGTGTTTCATTCCTGCTATGCAATTCTAACAAGTGTGGAACTTAAATGTGATTATTTTAGTGCTAAATAAGTGAGTAAGTGAGTAAGTGAATGAGTGAGTGAATGAGTGAGTAACTGAGTAAGTGATTGAGTGAGCTGCTAACTATTATCCTCTTCCGCTGCGAAACTAGTTTCTCCAAGGGAGATACTTCTCACAGCGAAGGAGAAAATCATAATGTCAGATTGCGGAGAACACCCGTGTGTGTCTGTGTCAGTGTGTCTGGGTGTGTCTGTGTGTGTTTGGGGTGGAGGCTGCCCCCCAATGCTTTTTAAATAAAACCTACCATTCCCTTTGAGATCTGCCAGGCGAACGCCAGTAAATCACCAGGTGTCAATTCGTCTTCTCCATCCCCTTCCTCTCCATCCTCAGACTTTACCGAGTCCATCTCAGTCTCGTTTTTTCTGAAGGTAACAAGTTCAACTGCGTTGGCGTAGTGCGGTGTAGTGGTTGCGTTTGCATAAGCACTTTTATCGTTCTTAGTCTGTTAAAAACGATAACAATGTAATGAATTACAAACGTAAGAAATTGTTATTGTTTTAAAACATGTTTTGATTTATGAAGAATTTAATCTTTTTTCCTCAAACCTTTAGTTTGCTTCCAAAACGTTTTTATTCACCTTTCAGTATAAAACCCACAGGGCGAAGGCGGGAAGAGGCGAAGGGAGATTCGGGAAATGGGCAGAAATTTAACAGGTTTTCGATCCTTGTCCCACGGGTGAGAAACTTAACAAAATGATGGAACTTCGGACGGGGCTATTTGAAGACTGCTCAAAATCGGAGGAAAGGAGCATTTGCAAACTGAAGCTGGGACTAGCAATTTGAAAAGACCACTAAGAATTCGGAAACCATGCATTATTGACTGAACAAATGGTAGATCATGGAAAGCATTTTCTTGTTCTTAGAACCATATGTACACACTGTCACTTTTCATACAAGGTAAATCTTGAAGGATATAGTTGTTTGGGGATTTAAAGAAAATATCTTGTTGATTTCATCCCTCGGTGGTTGGCAGTTCTCAATAAATTTGACCAAAATATCATGTCACATAAATTTGACCATCTGAAGCAGGCCTTAGTTAAAATACCATAAAGTTCCCATGTAGCATTATACCTTGTGCTGAAGGTTCTGACTATCAGACGAGTCAATTGTTTCAGCAACTGCCGATTGTAAACTCTCCCCAGTGTCGCCGACAGAATACTCACGCATCTGTGGAGCGAGAACAGTTGATTAAAGTTAGTGTGAATGATTAGTTTACATTTTTCTCTTACTTGGTTTCTTGATATTTTTACTCGTGCAGTGGCGTTAGACGTTATACAGATGCATAAATATATATAAGAAGCCAGTATCTGGCAGTGAAATTTTTCCTGTCCAGACAATTTTTTACGTGCTTTTTGGTTTTTATTTTTATTTTTTATTTTCAATAATGCAGCTGGCTGTCGAAGGAACAATGTACAGCAATCGATCTTTTTTACCTTCTTCACCCAATCTGCTATGTTGACAAACTGTGGGGCCCCCCAAGCTAAAACCCTGTTCTGTGCGAAGTGGCTTATTGCGTGTTCTAAAAACAATAACAAATAGAGAATAACACATGGGTGTAATACATCGGTGTATAAAAGGGGGATATGCAAGCTGGAAAGTTTGAACTGAGCCCCTAGAGGGCGACAATCTGGGTGTGGCTTGAGCTAATTTTTAACCCGTAAAAGGTGTTATAATTTTAAATTAAAGGTATACATACATATAATCCTGATGTTTACACAAAATGCCATTCATTTGACTGTAGTACCTCTAAAAGGTACCATTTTGTATGCAAATGCAAGTAATCCGCTTTGAACGCTCTAAATGGTAACAAACCCGGGATTTTAACACCTAAAAGGTACGACAAGCATCCCCGTCCCTAGTATGGGAGTTTCGCTCACAGAGCTTTGACCAAGCCCAGTAAATGGAAAATATTCCTAGGTCAGCTACAAACGTTCGCTCTTTCTGCTGCGCCGAACTCAATTCAGCTCTAGAATTAAACTCGACACGACAGAAATGCGGTAGAAACTTGACATTTGTAGCAATTAAAATCGGCAAGTCAAACTCAAGGCATAATTTGCCGTAGATCCGGCGAAGTACGGCAATGAACCAAACGGTCACATTGCAGCCGTGTTGCATCAATGCACACTTAATGTTGTACTTTTTAATCTATGAAAATTTATTTTTTGGCAATAACGTATTAGCTTCACTGGACTATGAGTAAAAAACACATGTTCAAATGGGTACGGCACAAGGGCAACGAACTCTAAACGTTTGAATCTACAGTCGAATTTGTGTTGCATTTCTACCGAAACTTAACCTGGCAGAAATTTGACCATCTGATGAAGCGGGTGTTAGATAAGGTACCATAAAATTCCCATTGAGCCTTATACCTTGTGATGATGGTTGTGATAGTAAGACTTGTCGACTGTTTCAGCAACTGCAGTTTGCAAATTTTCCCCAGTGTCGCCTACAGGATACACGCGCAGCTGTGAAGAGAGAACGGTTGATTAAAGTTAGTTATCAACATCAATCTCCTCTGTACTATGTAATTAACAAAATAAGTGGTTTGGTGATGAGAATCGTTGAACTGATCAGCAGCAAAATTTTCTGAGACAATTTACACAATTCTCCCAACTTGTTAGTAAGAAATATTTTCAGACAGGTAAGGAGAATTTAACAACAAGTGACTTGATTGCTTGGGACAGATTAAAAGTACCTTGTTCCGCCTCTCTCTCAAATAGTGCAGCAAGTCGCCATAAGCTACGTATTCGACGATCAGTAACATGGGTTCTTTAGTAGTGCAGCACCCTAACATGTTAACAATGTTCGCATGATAGCCAACTTTCTTCATCAACATGATTTCATTAAGAAAGTCCTTCCACTCCTCGCTGTTCTCAACTCCTCTTGCACCGAGGCAGCGATGGTCCATGTCTGAAAGGAAGAAGGAAGAATAATTAGACATAGATTAAAGGAATGAAACAGTGTCGTACGTGGCTCTATACAAGAATAGAACACGAAGTGACGTAGTAGGACACGAGAAAAGTGTCAGTTGAGAGAAAACGAGGCGAAGACGAGTTTTCTCTCTGCTTTTCGAGTGTCCTATACGTCACTCCGTGTTCTATTCTTGTATAGAGCCACAAGCAATCTGACGTTTTAAAAATGATTTATTTGACCTTGAAAAGTTTGTTCTTGCCGTACGCGGGAAGTTACGCTTGCGTGACATGACGTAATCCGTGGCTCTATCCAGTTTTAGAGCGCGCAACTGCAGCGAATCAGAGCGTGCGTACTATCGCTTCTACTTTCTAAACAGTAATAGATATATTCATAGCCAGGCACAAGCAGACACGTGCTCAGATACGGGCAAGGACACATACACGCACACATACAAATACCTCACCGTCAGTGGATTCTCTGAGGATCAAATCCAACAGTCCTTGGATGCATTATATACTTGACGAATTTAAACACTAAGCAAAAACTAGACAACTAGCTAGATTAAGCTTTGACAAGCTTTTTGGCGCGAGACAGGTGTAACAGTGCGAAGTATTTCTCAGCATGGTACTCTGTTCATTTAGTGTCACATAAGAAAACGTGTTGCTTTTTCCAACTCTACCTGATCGAGCAAAAGCTTTTTTGAATGGTTTAAATGCAATAATGAGAGAATAGCCACCTGGTCCGGGAGAAGTTTGAGTGTTCTCGAATTTGATGGGTACGATGCAGGTACAATTTTTTACATTTTTCCTCATAAAAGATAGTTTTTTTAAGGGATTTGTAAAAGGGGGACGAGATCCCTAAAGGAGGGCGAGCAGGGAGGGCAGAATCACTAGGGCTTTCGCCCTGGGGGGTGGGGGGGCGAAATCCCCGAGACACCGGTTTCCTAATCAAGATCATCCTATATCAAAACACTATAACAGAAATAAATCACTTGTGGAAATAATTGCCAATAGATTCACTCACTGTGTAGCACTTTAATAGCAACAGTAACTTCGTTGTCCTTTTGGGGGTAGTTCCGCACTCTCTTCCCGTAAGCATTTCTATAAAGTGCCACCTTCTTTGCAGGATCAGGGATCACTTTTAAGGAGCCTTTATACACTTTACCGAAAGCACCTTCACCAATTTCTTCTTGAAGTAACACCTGTTCTTCTTTTACTTCCCACTCGTCTATGATAAAACCAAATTGTCTGTGGGAAAGAAATTTGGAGATGTAGTTCATGTATCCATGGGTCTTCCTGCAACTACTATATAAGACGAGACAAGACAAAGCAATAAAATAGAAACTAATACAATGCAAAACAAGAGAATACATCATATCGCAAGAAAAGACAAATTTGATAAGAAATATAATATAAGATAAAGACAAGTTAATAAAAACATAAGATAATATGATGATCAGATCGGATTAAATCATACAAGAAATGATTAAGTAAGAAAATAAAAAAAAGACAAGATACGAATAAGATGAGATGAGATGGGATAAGATGGGATGAGATGGGATGAGAAGGGATAAGATGAGACAAGATAAGATAGGAATATGACAATACGAGACAAGATAAAATAAGGCATGATGAGACGAGGTGAGATTAGATGAGACAAAACAATGCGAGATGCAATGAAATGAGGTAAGAAGAGATGATGTGAGAAGAGTGAATTGAGATGAGATGAGATGAGATAAGATAAGACACGAATAGGTGAGCATAAGGGGAAATCCAATGAAGTGAGAAGAGATGAGATTAGATTAGATAAGACGAAGTGAGTTGAAGCAAGTTCATAAACTAAGAGCCGTTTGGGCCGCTGAATTACACTAGAATTTACAAAGTAAAGACTAAAAATCCATAGTACCAAACTTTTTGCTTCTTTTGTAGACCGCATTGAAAAGGTAACATAATCGGTAAACTAAAGATATCCGTGTTGAAATCTTGAATACTAAAAAAACAGAATTTATTTTGGGTGTAGAAACTTTGGTCGCCCTTACTGTATAAGGTGTTTTCGTCCTTTCATTCTTATCTTCTCTCTGAGCAAGGGGAGCATCATTGCGACGGTTACTGCTACCAAGATGAGCAGAAGGACCAGCCCTGCAGATATTCCTCCAATAGCGCCTGTGCTCAGGCCGGGAGCTACAGCGAGATAAAAACTTTATTAAACTCTTCAGTTTTGTTTCTTTGATGTCGACGAGAATTTAAAAACTTGTATGCATTAACCTTTTTCACAATCATTACTTGCCAATACCTAAGTTTTCAAAACTGTACGGAGTGGTAAAACAATATTTTACGAACAAACTGAGCACAAAAATTGTTGGCGTAATTTTTTGCTTTTGAAGCTTTGTTTGTTGTGTTATTAAAGAAATATGATAGATCATTTTAACCCTACACATTTATACTGCATTTATTCCAATAATAATCGATACTTTTCTTAATTATTCCAATAATATTCGATACTTTTCCTTCTAAAACAGTTCACACGGTACATTGTCACAGGACAAATGACAGGCAATAAACCTCTTCCGGTGTTAATGTCCCGGATCGACAACAAAGCAAGAGAGAAGAGTCGAATTCTTTACCAATTAATAGCAGCAACATTTTCAGGAGTCATGGGCCCTAGGATAGCACAATATCCACGATACTATTGTTTAGTGGTATTGAGATTCTAAACGATATCATTAGTATTTATATCACATCTCATATTGTTTCATATTCCTATACATACGCCCTTTTTACCGTATACAAGTCACATCAGTTCCATACCGACACATAGGTAGTTCAATTCGAGAATGGACCATCTGATACGATGGCAGAGGAGCACTATGAAAGTCACTCTGACGAAGTTTCGAAAACAATATCAGACACCATCAAGGCTACAGTCGACGCATCAATTTCTTCTCTGGCGCTTAACTTTTCAAAAACTCTAGAATATAGTATTGGGTCTTTAAAGCGCGAGATATCAGTCGAGAATGACTCCCTAGACGACAAAGGCGTGAAACGCCTTAAGAAAAACGACAGCTATTTGTTTAAGA
Source organism: Bergia puertoricense (assembly GCA_026167885.1). Taxonomy (NCBI): domain Eukaryota; kingdom Metazoa; phylum Cnidaria; class Anthozoa; order Zoantharia; family Parazoanthidae; genus Bergia; species Bergia puertoricense. The sequence continues at coordinate 6,256 of JANSTQ010150267.1, forward strand.
GAAAAGAAAACGAAGATCAATTCCGCCATAATGAAAGCGTTCTGTCAATAGTTGAGAGCACTAAAACCGCGTTGGAAAGCCAATCAGGATCGAGGCTGAGAAAGTGTCCGTGTGCACTCATTTCATTGACGATATAAAATGTAATGTTTACGAACAATTAGCACACTACAGAACGATTCGCTACAAACGGCTGTTACAATCTCCTTATCAAACAAATGCATCATAGTCATCATAGTGCCCGTGGAGGATTCAACTGCACAAGGAGCTAAAACTCTTGTTGCGAATTATGTTTTTGTAAGCAAGAAGAAACCGATTAACTATCTCGTCACGCGCCATTTCTACTGATTTTCTTTGAACTGTTTTGAGTTGGCAACACGAATGCTTTTCACTTGGTTCGGCTACAAAATAAATAAACCCCTTTGATGCTCTGGACATCTATTCATTTTTCTTATCAGCCACGGGAAGAATATCATCCGATAGATCAGACGCCTGAAGGGGTTTATTTATTTAATATGATGTTTTAAGTATCATAAAAACGTACCATGAGACGGTGGCTTAGTGGGAACTTCTAGTTTTCTGGGAATACCGCGTAGGGTTCCGTGTTTAAACTTTGGAGTGACCTGAAAGTTAAAAACAGGAAAAATATGTTGTAAAATTTGCTAAATTGCAAAACTTTAATTTTGTGATTACAAGAAATAATGCTTTTCAAATGCGTGCTGTATCTGCAAGGGTAACAGTCGGGATTCTCCTCCGACTTTGAATTAATTTGAAATGTTTAAAGTTTTAAACTAGCACAAAAATTAAACCTATAATACCATGGGTGAAAAATTATTCTTTAATTTTGACGCGAAATTTCAGAGGTAATTCATAGTTTCACACGTGAAATTACAAAATTGCCATAGCAACGTTTGGTTTTGTTTGAGTTTCATCTCTGCCAGTTTCGTCTGGTGGTACAGCAAAGTTTTAGCGACAACATATACTTCAAAATGTTGGGCGAAACAATGTTACTTCAAACGTTGCCGCCATTTGAATAATATTACAGCAATAAATCTATGATGAGGGGAATTAAGAACAAATGCATACTTTCGTTCTTACCTCGAAGTAAAGCAACATTTCTTCAACAGTTAAATTGAGATACAGTGTCGTAGCTCTTATGTCCTAGAAGGAAATATATTTGAATTAACTAATAACGTTTTTGTACGGACTAAAAGACGTTTATTGGAGTTGTACAAAAGATAACAAATCATTTCTCAAAAATAAAAACTGAAACGGCAGGTGATCATCAGTAATAGTCCTAAATGGTTGGCAATTCTACAGTTGATTTCGCTCTATTAAATTGCAGACGAATTGCAGAACATTTTAGGTGGAGCCAACAACTAAGTGAGCATAGTTACTTAATAACAACTAAATTGAATTCTAACAGTTAAGGACTTCGACAAAATACTTTAGATAACGAAAGAAAACAAAATTAGTTAAATAACAAGCATATTTAAATAACAGCCAAAAAAAAATTAAAACAAAATAGGAAACAAATAAAACATACAACTTAAAAATGAAAAAAGTAAAATTGGTCGAAGAGCATTGAAGCAATGACAGGAGAATTCATTCACTGAAGGAACATTTCACACCAACCTTATTGTAGTATCTATAAATATGTACATAAAGACCAAAGGAGCATAAATTAAGAAACATAAAATGGTTTTCCACTTGACATAGCCAGATGTTAACACACGAAATTATAGTGGTGTTTGGAAACCAGGACTCGAAGGGGAGTGGTTTGCCAGCAAATCTAGTGTTCAAGTATTCATTGGCCACCTTCTTGGATTTTTAGATAACATCAGAAAATTATTTTAATTGCTTTGAAAGTTGTTTAAATGCAATACAAAAACTGCATAACTTTAAACTTTAAATAAAATTGTTTGGAGATAATTTCTTCTGGCCTCATACGCCTAAAGGCACAAAAAGATGAGAGAGACAGAGACAGAGAGACAGAGACAGAGAGACAGAGATAGAGACAGGAAAAGTCAGAAAATTCTACATATGCTTGCTGTTATTGTTGCGGAGTAGCATTAAAACCCTCTAAAACAAGTTAGCATTTTTAGCCTCTATCGTGTCAATCATTTCATACCAAAATATTAGTAGTAGTAGTAGTAGTAGTAGCATTATAAATGTTATAATACAAGCATTTTCAAAGTAAATTAAAAGTTTTTACATACAGTTTTTTTAATTTTATTGTTTCTGTTCGCGATCTGGTATTCAACGCGGTACTGGACTACTGAACTGCAGCGTTGCAATGGTGGGTCCCAGGAAATGTTTAAGGTTTTGATCTCTGGGCTAACAACTTGTTCCACTCTTAGATTTCGCACTGTAAGGAGAGTTTCTTCTTCTTGTTCTGATCATTAAAAATTATGAACCGGATCGCAATTAGTACAGTGTTTAAGAAAAGGGATTTTTTTTACAATTGAATTGTCTTTTGGATAAATGTAAAAAAAAACCATAAAACTTTTTCATACATTAATGTAAGCGAACGAGGCTGGTTTTTATTAATGAGGAACATTGGAGGGAATTGGAGGAAATTGTAGCATCAAATAAAGTGGAAAAAGATCGGATGGAACCAACGCCCAAGTTGGAATGTCCTACTCTACAATGACGTCGCTGGCTGTACAGCAACACAAATCACTCCTATTCCCAAATGAGGGAACTGCAAATTTTTAGTTTCTTTTCGAATAACTTTGGCCTATTCGAAACATCCCGTTGCAGTGTTTTGTAAGCGTCAAAACCTTGGTTTGTTCTTCAACCCTAGAGTGCAATAGTAATACGTATTGCCACTCTTTCTGTAGATTGATTTCACAAAATTGTAGTGAAAATTTTAGTATAAAACATAACCAGTTCATTCATGTCCAAAATCTGTAGTTTGGAGGCTTCTGTGTGGAGTTTAAAAAATGTAACGGAGCTTTACATTTGACGTTATCGGATTAACTAGAGCCTGGACCAGTTGAGAGAGATGATCAACTATATATAGATGCAATGTCAGCTATACTTCCAGCCTCTCTCCTCCAAAGAGTTTAGATGAGAAATTGGCAACAAGAAAATAAATGGTGCGAGGATATATGGGAAGAGGAAAACAGGCAAGGGAAGCCTTCTCGCTGTTCCTCGCACGCCCAGTTACCTCTGTGGAGTAAAATAATTTTAGCCACATTCAAAGTTGGGCATATGACATTATACAGAGTTCTATAATTGATATTTGAAAGTATTAACAAGACCCAGAAGGATAAAGAATCAAAGGCTTGGTGGGTTGGGAATAGAACCACAACATTTACAATATTTAGCACTAACCTGTTAACGCCGGGACTTTCCCGTTTGTGCTAGATGTTCCTCCGTCTATGAATGGGTTGTCGTAGACTGGTGTAACCTAAAGACAATAGCTCATACTGAATGAATGAATCTTAAAACCACTGACAACAATTATAACATAAATCATTTCTACATACAGCAATGAAAAGGAAAACCTTTCCCTCAAGTTATCTGATAAACTGATAGCGATTTCACTTTTAATGTCTGCACTTTTTTAAAAAAATGATAATTACTATGTATGTAGAAACATTTAACGATATGCAAAAATACCAAGGTGTACCTAATAATGTGATTACATATTAAAATGTTTCGGACAGGTTTGATCCTTTGTTCTTACATCTAGTAAATGTTTTAAAGCTCGTGGTCACCAATTTGTGACCTGAGTTTCTTTGTTATAAAGTTCTTTAAAGTTTAAATTACAGGTTAAGAGAAAATAGAAAGTTCCCTTCAGCCTCACCCATGTATGCTGGAAATACTGCAGGATATTCCAAACATAAGTAGCCAATCAGAGCGTGAAAATATTATTCACTGACTTTGTATATAATTACTGTATATTCCGAGTATGAGTATCTAATAACAGTTCACGCAAAACGTTATTACTAATTTGGAATACAGCTATTTCTGAAAGGTTGACCAATGATAGCGCAATACCCCGATTGCAAAGCACGCTAACTTTGCGAATTGCTAAGCTGATCTTAACCTAACTTATCCAATTATTTATTCATTATTTAGTTTCCTGTTTTGTTAATTGTGTTTGCCTCATGTACAGGTCATTGGACAAGTACGTAATAAAAAGTGTTCCCTCTACTCCTCTAATAATCGGTATTACCTCATGTACGGGTCATTAGACAAGTACGTAATATAAAGGGTTCCCTCTACTCCTCTAATAAACGGTATCTCCTCATGTACGGGTCATTAGACAAGTACGTGATATAAAGAGTTTCCTCTACTCCTCTAATAATCAGTATAGCCTTATGTACGGGTCATTAGACAAGTACGTAATATAAAGGGTTCCCTCTACTCCTCTAATAAACGGTATCTCCTCATGTACGGGTCATTAGACAAGTACGTAATATAAAGGGTTTCCTCTACTCCTCTAATAATCGGTATTGCCTCATGTACGGGTCATTAGACAAGTATGTAATATAAAGGGTTCCCTCTACTCCTCTAATAATTGGTATTGCCTCATGTACGGGTCATTAGATAAGTACGTAATATAAAGGGTTCCCTCTACTCCTCTAATGATCAGTATTGCCTCATGTACGGGTCATTAGACAAGTACGTAATATAAAGGGTTCCCTCTACTCCTCTAATAATCGGTATTGCCTCATGTACGGGTCATTAGATAAGTACGTAATATAAAAGGTTCCCTCTACTCCTCTAATGATCAGTATTGCCTCATGTACGGGTCATTAGACAAGTACGTAATATAAAGGGTTCCCTCTACTCCTCTAATAATCAGTATGGCCTCATGTACGGGTCATTAGACAAGTACGCAATATAAAGTGTTCCCTCTTCTGTTCTAGTAAATGGTATTCCCTCATGTACGGTTCATTGGACAAGTACGAAATATTAAGGGTTCCCTCTACTCCTCTAATGATCGGTATTGCCTCATGTACGGGTCATTAGATAAGTACGTAATATAAAGGGTTCCCTCTACTCCTCTAATGATCGATATTGCCTCATGTACGGTTCAGTGGACAAGTACGTAATATAAAGGGTTTCCTCTACTCCTCTGATGATCGGTATTGCCTCATGTACGGGTCACTAGACAAGTACGTAATATAAAGGGTTCCCTCTACTCCTCTAATTATCAGTATTGCCTCATGTACGGGTCATTAGATAAGTACGTAATATAAAGGGTTCCCTCTACTCCTCTAATGATCGATATTGCCTCATGTACGGTTCAGTGGACAAGTACGTAATATAAAGGGTTTCCTCTACTCCTCTGATGATCGGTATTGCCTCATGTACGGGTCACTAGACAAGTACGTAATATAAAGGGTTCCCTCTACTCCTCTAATTATCAGTATTGCCTCATGTACGGGTCATTAGATAAGTACGTAATATAAAGGGTTCCCTCTACTCCTCTAATGATCGGTATTGCCTCATGTACGGGTTATTATACAAGTACGTAATATAAAGGGTTCCCTCTACTCCTCTAATGATCGGTATTATCTTATGTACGGGTCATTAGACAAGT
>JANSTQ010150278.1:0-11811 GCA_026167885.1 Bergia puertoricense
TAACCAGTTTAACATCTCTAACAATACAAACCCTCCGTACCTTTGACATACAAATCAGTGTTATTATGCTAACCAGTTTCACATCTATAACAATACAAACCCTCCCTGCCTTCGACATACAAATCAGTGTTATTATTATGCTAACCAGTTGCACATCTCTAACTATGCAAGGTCAACGTGCGCCTCGATGCCAGACAAAGGCTTGGTTACATTTCAGGAACTGTGAAAAGGTCTATTGAAAGAGCAATTGCCCGTTTTAGGCTAGGCATTCGGTTAGTCTATCGATGAGCTGGCTATACAGCAAACATTTGACAGTGGTGTGACAGCGATGGAGAGTAACGCCAGTTTGACAGTGGCGATGACACCGATTCTGACAGTGACAGTGCTGTGACAGCGATGATGTACATTAATGGAACAACGATATTAGCAACACTGCCACGTCACTATCGACTGCCATCGCTGTTCCACTTGTGCGCACACCATTGTTACAATTTATCAGTTACTATCGCTGTTACAGCGTTGTGGATGCCACCACTGTTATAGTGCTGTTCACACTGATATAGCCTGTGTAGCGAGTGCCAATCAAAAAGGGGAAGGGAAAAAACGGGAAAAAAAGAAGAAAGTAGAGGGGGACTGGGAAGGAGGAAGAGGGATGAGGGCTTGCAGCCAGGGCCCACATAACTCGTACGCCGGCGCCCACATGTCATCTAACTTCCGGTTCAGAGATCCGAGTCAAAACAAGAGGAATCAGAAGAATAAATATTTTAAATCACAATACGAAATTACGTTTATCTATTTCCGCTTGTGCTGAGGCAGTTTGTGCTTGTTTCACTTCTTAAATCACACTTTCAACACTACAAATAGATGTATATTTGTGAGATTGAAAGTTAGACATTACGGGGACAATCTTTATCTCACGACAATTACATCTACTCTTTTAGTTTGAGAAGACAGCTGACCATTTGTTTGATGCAGCACTTCAGGGAAAAACCGATTCTATTGATGGTACGTTCTGCTTATGATAAGGGGATTTATTTTTGCAAGTCAGGCCGTATTTTACATGCCTTAAGAAGAACGAAATACAACTGACGACTCGTGAATAAGAATAAATCCAAAACGGAAAATCGTTTAATACAGTACTTAAAGAGCCAGTTTCACAATTGTTCCATACAAAATTTCCGCTTTCCAAATTAGTTCCTTTCACTTTTGTTCAAAGTATATTGATCAAAGCTGTTTAATATGACAAAGAAACCATTTTAACGAACAGAATTGTCAAGAACAATTGTATTTTGGTGTTAAATTACGTTAGTCAATAATTTATCCTATGGGCCAACACAAAATTCGCTCCTGCACTCACAACTGTAATCCGTTTCAAATTTCCACGAAAATAAGCCATCCAAACCATATTTGTACATCTAAGGCAAATTGTGCTTTAACTGTTTGCAGCAACAATTCACCCTACCGAAAAAAGATGGCGCCACGCAATGCATTGTGGTAAAAGAGACAAAATATACAAAGAGTGTAAACACACATAGCCTCTCGAGACAGATTTGCAGCAGTAGGCAAAAAATTTCTAACTACAAGTGTTGTGTTGCCTGCTACTGCCACGAAAGCTGGAAGCACAAGTCACTGAGGTTCTATTCTTTTCCGAAAGTCGCTGTGAACCATGACCAACCGCCATGTTTGTTTATATTCTTTGCATATTTTGTCGCTTTTAACACAATGCACTGCGTGGCGCCATTTTTTTGGTATGGTAAATTATACTGTGAAACAGCCCCTTAAATGTATGGGTTTTAATGCAATTTGTAGTGAATCTAAAGCCGCCAGTTTCTGTTTAAATAATGCGATTTGCTAACACAATACACGTATTGTTTAGCAAATCAAAAATGTAGGGGAAAAGCCACATGTTTAAAAACAATAAAATTACGGACCCATGCGATAAAATTTTTTTATTTGGGTATTGATAAATAAAGTTAGCTCTGATTGCTTCTGAATAGCAACACAAGTGTATATCACAGGCAAAAGACCCTCGTTTCTAATTTATAAAAGCGTTTTAAAATGAATTTTTGTGTCTATACACTGTAACATTTAGAGTGTGAAAGTTGTAGAGCACTCGAAAAGCACAAAAAACACTCTGGACACTCGGCTTCGTTCAATTTCCTAGATTAACCTCAATTTACGAGTGCAAGTATTAAGATACGAAGTAGTAAATAGAATGTGACGCAGAGGGCTATAGATAAACCATTGGTCCCAACCCCTTTTTTTTGCCCCAACCGTCTAAAGGGAGTCGTTGGAAAGAATAGAAAAAGACAGGAGTTGGACAAATCAAGACATCGAAAAATGAAATTTGACGCGATCAAGTTTTAATAAAACCAACAAGCCACAACTCTTCAACTCCATGGTTCTTCCCCACCCCACCCCACCCCACCCCACCCCAAAATTCCGGATTCGGGTTCCGCTTAGCGGGATCGAAGCAAAATACTTACATTTGCTTTCAAAACGGTGCCTTTAGGAGTGCCTCGGGCAGTTGAATTGCATATCACATAAACGTCTAAACTATGTGAAACTTTGATTTAAAACTGTGACACCATTTAAACAGTCTATGTTTTCTGGTACCTTTTAGGGGTAAAACTCAGCGTAAGCCACACTCAGATTGATATCTTTTAGGAGTTCAATCGAAATTTTCTGACGTGCATCCCCGCCCTTTTCATATGGGAGTCCCCACCCCCTTACCCCGGACCGACCAGGCTCAGTTCAAACTTACCGTAATCATTATAATTGTGGTTGGCACCGTTTGCTTTTGCAAATTAATGTACATATTTTGTTTTCTTTTGTTACATTAGATGATATCATTTTATTTTCAAAGTGATTTGTTCCCAATAAGCAATTTTTACCATATTTACGAAAATTCAATGGAAATTTGACATTGACTATTAAATTCTTCTTATATTTGGTTCTCATATAGGTGTCAGTGAGTGTATCATAATGGGGATCCCTATGGCTCTTGGTACAGGAATGTTCAAGTTACTAAACAGATATCCTTTTTAGATCAATATTGATTCATTTCGCCTCTCTTACGCCAGCCTTTTGTACAACAGTTTAATATCATTTGATAACATTTAGAACATGTTAAGCGGTTGGTCATTCTGGCAGTAGTAGACATAGACAGACAGACAGACAGACAGACGAAGAAAGAGAAAGACACAGCTCTCATATCCCAGTTAGTCCGTATCTTTCCGTTGTTCCATCCGTCGATGTTCCCGCCTCTTTGTTTTGTAGTCTTTCTGTCATTCCGTCTTATGCTTGACCAACATAATATTAGCATACTGTTGATGCTGAGATAGTGATAGTGATAGTGTTAGTGATGGTGACCATCGATGCTGCAAATGTAAAGCAGCGTTAATTCTGTCGGTGATGGTGTTCAGATGTTGACTAATATATGTTGATGTTAATGTTGGTGTTGTGGTTTAATAGTCGCATTGCCTCCTTAACTGTTCTTACACCTGCAAAAACTGGATTGCCACGCCAAAGGTCACTGATATTTGACAACCCAGAGTTCCACCTTCCCAGCGCTTTAACACACACTGCTTGACGCTTGACGAAATTGTCATATTGTTTCATACAGTTTTGCCCCACGATTTCCTGCCTCTTTCGCGTTGGTAATAATGTAACAGTCGACACTTGAGATTATGCAAATTCTGCTTGTTATGTTATAGAGTTGTTTGTATTATCCCAAGCTTACAGTTTGAACACAATATTTGAAAGGACAAGTTTGATGGCACAAAGAAAACAATTTGTTTCCGAATGGTTTGGAAATATGTAAGTGGACCGAAAATGAAGTATAAAAGAACGAATTTAGTTTATTTCTTTTCATTTCCATCATGAACACTGAATGTTAATTAATGCTAACAAGTTAGTAGAATTATTTAACTTTTGGTAGACTAGAAAAGCAAGCTAAAGCAAAGCAATTAATTTCAGTTTTTTGACATAGTCAATTATACTGCTGAAGGGACTACAGCATTTCACACTGTATGTGCGTGAAACACAACTCCTAAATTGATTCCTTGCCAGTGGTATAGCTATCAGTTTTAGAAACGCTAAAGAAATTAAAACAGTTTAAAAGAATTGGTTTCCTCTAATGGCCTTTGTGATGTTGTATGGGGGCTTTAAAACGATTCACGTGTTAGAGATGAATAAATATTTCCCTGATCAAAGATTCGCCGAAACCAAATTTAAAATAATGTCTAAATCCCTTTGCGGATCGAAATAATAGGCCAGTACAGCAATGACACAAAGAATAGCAAACGGTATTTCAATCACGAGCTTGTTCTTCAGATATCTTGGTTTGGATTCTATAAAAGAAGATTTCCGGTCAAAACAAGGTTTCGAGTCAATAAACTTGCTTTTTCTATTCAGCATATTGTTCAAATCCGTGTACGAGTACACACTACAACTGGCTTCATATAACAAACCGCAGTCATTGAAAGCGGGCACGCTTGCACAAGCCAGCCTTCCTTTTGTTTCTATTGAAATCTACTCGCTTCTGGCCACCTGCCACTATGTTGATCAATGACAAACTATTACATGCACAAACTTCAAAATGCAACCACTGCTACTTCAAATTTTGATATCTTTAGAAACCCGTTGTCTCGCAAATCCCTCGCTGAAAGTGCGCCTTGGTTTCGAAAAGGAATTCTAGTTTGCTTATAGAAGTGATTTTTGAGTAGCTCTGCATCCGATCCGGCTACTTAATTTCGATTAATTGTATATTTTTCCACAGGACAAAAAGATTGATATCCTGATTTTTACTCACTCACTCACCTCAAACTAATATACGCTTTGTCGAAAAAAAATTTGAAACTTTATACAAAAAGTATAAGAACCAAGAATCTTCCAAAAACAGCGTTTGTGACATTTCTTCTCACTGTCTGATGCTGGACGATCTACCAACCAGTTTCGGAAGTCACTTATATATAATATTTCTTTCGTTTTTGTAATGAGATCGATCGGTAAAGTAAGATCAGTACATTTTATACGATTTCTCTTTATGAAAACGGTTTGATGTATATATGTGCAACTTAAACGAATCCAGTAAATTTGTTTGGGTTTTTGTCATATTAAATTCGTGATTTGTAGCTAATTATGTTTTCTGAAATGTAGTATAATTAATAGCCACCAATTTCTTTGTCGTGTGATTTTAAGTTACAAATCGAGTAAACCAGCTGTGCCAATTAATAAGCAAAAGTTGCCTTTATGCTGTTCCAACTGATAATCACATTATGAGAAAGCTGTGTACTTTTAATTGATATATTGTGCGAAACTTGACTTATGCAGCTTTAGCTCTAGAAAGTCAAAATTTCAAAGTCTTTGTGTGTGTGTCGTGATCTCGTGATGCGAAACTCTGAATGCTTGAGCTTGTAAGCTAATATACAATGCATATTCATTTAGTGCCAAGAGCAATGCGGCTCAAAATTGGTTTAGGGCGGGGAAACGGAAAGGTTCCGTAAGATCGCTGGTTTTGTTGTCAGACTTGCCGAAGTTGTAAACTAATTATTGCACAAAAACCCACAAAGGAATTTGTAGCATAACCTTGTGTTTTCAACTTAGGTTGTTACATAATTTGCACGTTATGTCGTTTGTTTGACACCATGTCGTGTTGGTGCAAGATACCAACAATTAATAGGGCAGGCTGTTTTTCTTTTCTTCTGAAACTGGACTTTGTTACCCAGAATTGTAAAGTTTTCAGCAAGTATCTGTGTTATCAGTTAGTGGTTTGACTTTCGAAACCTGGTTTAGTTCCAACGCAATGACAGCGTTAACAAAAAACAAAAAAATATATATTAAAATGCCTGTAAAGTTTTCGGCGTAAGAACCAGTGAAGTTTATTTTGACTGTTCGGATATTCCATTGTTTTCATGAGTATAATCAAGTTAATCACAAGTGAAAAAATCTGATTTTATCAATTTTGGATCTATATGGAAAGTGTATTCTTCATCCCCCAGCGCTGGGGGGCAAGGGCGGGATAACGTGATCGAAACCGAAAGACAAGTGTTTTACTTCCGTTTTTTTTTGGCTCCTATAGTTAATCGTCTTCTGAAAAAACGCTGACTTATGTTTTCATTACGCTTGATTGAATGTGGTTTTGTGGCGCGACTCCCACTCCGAAACAAAGAACTATTATATATTGAGCTGAGTGAAAAACCCACGTGGCTGATTAGGAGTAGAGATTATCAGACCGTTACCAACGAAACTTTCACGGAATTTCGAGTAAACGCGTTGAAAATTTAAAACTACTTACAACTGTACAACGTTGTTCATTACGGAAATTCGGCTCGGAAAACAAACATGGAATGAACTTTTCGCCCAAAGTACAATTTATAAGAATTTATTATACCGACTGGTATGGTCATTTGCATACGGCGGGCTGTGCAGGCAAGTGGAAAAATAACCCAACTATTGTTTTATGGCATGAATGGAGTTGTAGTTTTACTACAATGTGCTCTGATGCATAAATCAACAAACCACAGCGTATGTATTCAATGTCTAAAGCGTGGGCTTGTCCACCTTTAGAATAGAGCACGAACGATTTGCAAAAACTCCTGTGTTTTGCTTTCGTTTATTTTTACAACTACAGCAGTTGAGTATTTAGGAGTTGTTTGCAGTTGATAATCAAACCACGTGGAAGTCAAACAAAGAACTTCAGAAACTGACTTCATTAAAGCTTATTATAACCGAATCTTGAAGTGTTGTAAGCCCTGATCTGCTTTCATAGAAGTTACGACTGAATCCGAAATTATTTTCACCGAGATATCGGAACATCGCCCATAAAAAAGCGTAACTCAGGGCGTTTCTTGCTTTAGAGTTTTTATAACTGTCGGTAAAATTACTGTCGAGTTTGCAGTCTGGGGCCATTTGTTTAAGTACATATTTGCCCGCTTCACCATGAGCATGTAACGTAGTTTGAAAAACCTGCATGTTTATTTGCTAAAGTTGTCACAATAACTAAACTGGAAATTGTTGAATGCTTTCTTGTTCAACTTAACTGTTGAGTTCTAGGCCTTACTTGCTGTGAGTCTGACCATTCGTTGTCAGATGGGATTCACAAACTGAACTTCAATATCTTAAATTTGGCCATTTTAGGTCTGATAGCTTTGTGCGTGCTTACTGATAACTTTTTCTGTGCTTACAGCAAAAGTTAAGTCAAAAGTATGAGACGGGAAGAAAGAACCTCCGTTAACATATTATATGACATACATTTACGACGCATAACTAATTCAAGAAACGTTTTAAAACGAGCAAAACGATGAAGCTGCAGCTATTGCCAGTAACCTCTTCGTCTTTATTGTTAATATATTTGATCCTGTAATGCAATGTATTTACACTGCCAGCAGGTCTTGCGCTAACAGACTAAATCACGGTAAGTTAGGTGGAAATTGTCGTGAGTTAACATGACTTATAAAATCATTAGAAGGAGATTGAGGTTGATTCATAAACTCGGGTCTTTGTAAAACGTTTATTGCTTTGGAAAACATCACGAAGGTATTTTGAATTAGAAATATGAAAGTAGCTTTATAAAATGTTTACAATAAAAATAAAGTTGTAAGCTGAAGAAGTACGAATTCTTACAGAATGAATCTTGTGAAAAGAGATTTTGCATTTTGAAAATGCGAGATTTTGCAAATCTGTTCGCCAGTATCGTCGCTTTGTGAAAATTCTCCCTAAAAATTGGAACCTCTGAAATGTGTTACAAACTCATAGAGTTATATTTCTATTGCATTTTGTATCTCTTTACAAGCATAATTTGAAATACGTCCATAATATTTATGTACAAGAGTTCTATTTTCAGTTGTGAGTTGAGTTTCATAGTCCTTGAAACCCTTTTAGATAGATATCCAGTTCTGATCTTTTAATCCCATAGTGTTCGGGGACCTGCAGAAAAAGAGAAATGATAATTCATTTTGTAAACGTACAATTAACGAAGCACGTGTTAAACCAGAAGTAAGATTGCATTTGATGGTGGCACAACCGTAGAACAATTACGACCCCTTAACGACCAACTGAGAGTATCTCGCAGACCCCACTGAGCTCAAAAACAGCCTTAAACAAACCGAGAATAACACACAGCGAAATTGTTTTTACGGGCAAGAACTTCTACAGAAAACTGGGGGTTAAACTGTTGTACCTATTAAATTTCGATAAAATCCTTACCTCACCGAGTTGTTGCGAGTGTTCTTGTGATTGTGTAGACTTTGGGGGGTAGAATACAGCCGAAGCGAAACTTGTCGTTTGATCTACAAATACAGCAGTCGCTGTAGCTTGATGCGGCAAGACAGCGCCCGCCGGGACGGCTTGCGCACTGTTGAGATAGCAACTCAGCATTGCTATGTAATCTATAGCCAAGCGCAACACCTCTATTTTGGACAGTTTTTGAGGGTTTTGATCTACGCAAGGAACCTTCTTCCGTAAAAGTTCTAAAGCACTGTTCAGCACATGTCGCCTTTTCCTTTCCCTCGCACTTGCTTTCAGCCTCCGACTTCTGTCAAGAAGGGCCCACTTTCTGTATCGCGAACTCTCCGCACCATCTTTGTCCTTATTCTCGCACTCAGGTGAGTTCGCCTGTGAATTTTCACCCGAACAACCTTCTGTTGCTTTTGTCATGATCCTTAATCTAGTTGGTTGTTCAAGAAGCGCTAAAATAGAGACTTGCTTTTCGGCCTTGTCCTGCCTGCCTCCCGAGTCCTACAAGGCTATTGTGTAAAGTAACTTCTCAGTGTCAATACACGCGTGCTGGTCCAATGTCCCCATTTATCATAACAATAACCTCAATATTGCCCCCTAATATTGACATCTCGACCGCTGCGAACGATCTCATTGTTCCAATTACCCGCACGAGTTCGCTTTCTATCTATTGTCTCTCTATTAGACCAGGGTAGGGCTTGGCGCCCTAATTTCATATAATTCCAACCCGGATTTCAATTCAACGAACAAAATGCTTTGTAAGGAGAAATAGGCATTTTCATGTACCTGAAAGACACGGAAATTGTTAATTATTGTTTTTTACACGTTTAAACTAGGCCTGTTTTAAGAAATAAAATCTGTACTATCGGTATTAACAGTTGTGCTGAGAAAATATATTGGAGCATTTACTTTTAAAAGGATCTTGTGCGGAAAAGTATCATTTTTCAAAATTATGTTAAGAGATTTATTTGTTTCCTCTGGTCTTGTCTCGATTTCTTGAGTACACTTTTGTGATCAAGTTCGCACTGACAGTAATTGCTATTCATAATCTTGCTTAACGACCAGTAGCTTCACTGTTATATAGTACAAAGCGTCGCTCGCGAACCTTTGTTCTTGGATAACTGAAGGAAAGCATGTGAGTAGTTTTCAAGCTACATTTCTTCTCGCGCTTGAAGAAGGGTTAAGTTTATTTTGCTCACAGCTGAAAATACGGAAAACAGTTTTAAAGTTTTTGGCGCGAGTTACGAGATAAATTAATATTAGTTGCTCCCTATAATGTTAGCCTAAAAAGCTTAATGAAATGATTGCAAAATGAATGGCGGTCTTTTGACGTAATTTAGTTTCCCATCAAGAAGTTGCGTTGAGTTTTGCACGTGTTCATCCAGCGGAGTATTTGCCGAGTACTTCTCTTTTGTACTGTATAGCGTGTCCTAGATGCGTGGAGCTGCTAAATCTGTGGTTGACACTCTTGGCGACTATAATCCTGTTTGAACATTCAACAAACAAAATGTAAATAGAGACTGGGAGTTGAGCTTGGCGCGAACAATGTGCGAACTGCAGCCTTTGTATGCCTTTCAAGTTATTGTCGTTAGTAAAACAATGCATCTGCTTTCATAATTATGCATAAGCAGTATGTGCAAAACGCTAACAGTCTTCCCTCTTTGTTTTTGTTAAATTTATTATCCAATTTTTAATTTATTTAATGTTGAAAAGAGGTGAGGTCCAATCTTGCAGTTAAATCAATTTATTACTAACCTGTGTAGTAAGCGCAAAAGGAAAGGCAAATGGAAGGAAAGTGAGAGGAATAAGGAAGGAAGAAATTCATTTTCCTTCCTCTTCCTTGTTTTCTCTCTCCCCTCCCTCTCCCTTTCTCTTTGTGCCTACTACGTAAGCTTATTTCATACCTAATTACCACAAAGCATTCGAATTCCACTGTCACTCAAATGAATGTGACACTGGTTTCCTCACATTTAGCATAGTTACAACTCCAGATAATCTGGTTCAGAAATTTCCTGCACAAGTTTCTTAATCGCCCAAAAACGTTGTGGCCGCTCAAGATAGAAGTCATTGCTCCATTGAAGGATAAAAATACTATTCAGAATGCGTGCCTCTCAAAAGGTTGTTTCTCTACTTGCTTGCAATAGCAAGTTACCGCTAGTTTAGTCACAAGTAACCAAAGTTGGAGTTGCGAAGTAACAATAAATATGAGACCTTATGACAAACCTCTTCATCTGTCGGATCATCTATTTCAATAAAATCGTTCTAAATACTACTTGTGATTTGGTTGCTGATTAAAGGGATGAATCGGTTCTGACAGTTCATTCGTCAAAAGATAGTTGTAGTTTTGAGCTTTCTGTAAAACAGTTTCGAGTGTAACCAAAGTAAAGTGTGAGTGTCTGAATGTCACAGCAGAGTTTCTGTGACTGGCTCAGTTTACTTAGTACGTTATTAACCGAGAAAGTGGAAGCCTAGTTTAACTGATAAGTAAAGTGCAGCACGCGAAAAATCAAATGAAGATAATTTTGATTTGTTTTTATGATCAATGAGTATTCTTATCTTTTGCAGTTAGTTATTGTTGCCTGCACGTCATCGGTTTATAGTAATAAGGGAATAGTTGAATCATGTAAAACCTTGGTCTAAGCGACCGCGTGTTTGGCGAGATTTGGTACTGATCCAGGTTTAGTCCCCGGCCGGGAAGAGAGTGATTTCCGTGCAAACGTCTTATGTAATGCACCGTCCGAGGGCAGGGACGTTGTATATCGTCAGTCCAGGAAGGGAGAGTAGACATCACATGTCCAAACGACTCAAGCTAAGTTTTCATATAATAGTCAGTCTGTGTCGTTTGCTCCGGCTATTTCAAATATGTGGTTACGCGATCGGGACGACTTTATGGAAATACTGCTGTAGCGACTAGAACGATCGGCAAAAGGCCAAAACGATCTGTTTAAAAAGAAGCATGGATACAGTTAAGGAGAATTTTGCAATACATAATAAGTCGTGTGGGCTGAAAGGATTAAACGAGCTAAATCAACACAGTTTCGCGGCGAGTTTAGCGCAACACTCATAGGGTCCAGAGCTTAAATCTAGGCACCAATCAAAGGTTGAACAACCATCTTTCCGAATAAGTTGCCAATCAGCTTTCCATCCTTCAAAAGTCGGAATGCTAAAACTAAAACCTAAATACTAAAACCTTACCTTATTTTACTTTACTTTACTTTACTACACTTCACTTCACTTTACTTCACTTCACTTCACTTCACTTTACTTTACTTTACTTTACTTTACTTCACTTCACTTCACTTTACTTCACTTCACTTCACTTCACTTCACTTCACTTCACTTCACTTCACTTTACTTCACTTCACTTCACTTCACTTCACTTCACTTCACTTCACTTTACTTTACTTTACTTTACTTTACTTTATTTTACTTTACTTTATTTTACTTTACTTTACGGTAAATTATGAACGGTCTCTTTGTTATACTTTTTCGTGAATTATTTTTCATCAGCGCGCCTATCAGTTTACTACGACCCGATGAATTGGTCTTTAAAGTTTTAAATACAGTACACAT
>JANSTQ010150289.1:1248-11811 GCA_026167885.1 Bergia puertoricense
TAATCATTGACGTAATCGTAATCATAATCATTGACGTAATCGTAATCATAATCATTGACGTAATCGTAATCATTCCACTTGCGTAGTGTAGTCAAGGATTTTCATGATTCTTTTTTTCCGTTTCAAGGATTCGATGTCAAATTTGGCAGAATTGTAACTACCACTATTAAATTCATCTACTTTTTATCAAACCTTCAAAATTTTGTTTAACGTCAAGATTTTAACTTTGTTTCTAATTTTATCAAGAATTGAGTTGCAACTTTTTTAATAAGATAATGCTTATCTTTGATGAAACTCTGGTCCACAAGTCCACATTTGTAATTTGGACTTTCGGAAGAGGTTCATATACATACATGCAAAAACAAATGACTTCGTGGTACAAGGATTCAAAAGCATTAAACCGTTACGCACGAAGATTTGAATAATCTTCGTAAAGTGATAAGCACACCATCTGAAGGGGAGAATGGGCAAAATCTTAGCGATGCGAAATATTAAAGAAGGGGAGCTCGTTGCGAAGTGTTTGAAAACAAACATTACGGTGGAATGTGGGGTAGCAAACGATTGAAAACGGACGAAGTCACAAAATCAAAGTAAAGTAAAGTAACGTAAAGTAAAGACACTTTATTTATTGAGGGTAACACATTCACATCCATGGGACGTACTCTCCCATGTGACCCTCACCACAACAACGAGATTACTAGGGCTGGGGCGAAGGCCAAGAAAAACCTTCGAAGGTTCGTTGGGGTTTCGAACGAACCTTCGAACCTTCGTTTCCAGAAGTACTTAACAAAACACTTTCGATATCAGGCTCCAACACATGAAAAAACGACTACTATATGCCGCTGCACGACCACTCAGCGTATTCACCCTACACTATATAAGCAGCGCATTCCGAGACACAAATGAGACATTTCAAATTCAAAGTCAAGTTTCCCAGAAATTAGAGCATTTTTGTCGAAATATGCCGTTGTTTTGTATAAATTTAGAACTACTGACCAAAGAAACGAAGGTTCGAAGGTCGACAAAAACTTTCGAAGGCAACGTGAACGAACAAAGGTTCGAAGGTTCGAAGGTTCGTTCCATCCATAGAGATTACTCTACACCTTTCAAGAACAGCGTGGGTTCTTTTACCCTGCGCAATAAAATGAGATTTAAATTTTGATTTTCGTGGCAAGCAGCTTTCATCCGCACAACCAAAATCATTAAACAGATTGTCAAGTTTATCTTACTTTTAAAATGATTGTATACAAAGACTAACTAAAATGTTTTTTTGATAACACAATAATGTTAACATAGGATACGAAAGTGTTCGTCTTAACTTCTTGGAAGAGTAACAGAATCTTAGAATCAATATACTCTTAATATTACCTTCTTTAGAGAGGAATGCAATGTCTTGCAAACCAATCCAATTTAATGCAATGCAATGGAATTCGATATCAGCCATTTCAGCTGATTTGGGTAAATGTTGTGTAATATCTTACAACATTTGTGCTGTTCAAAATAGGTTCTATTTGTCCCCCGTAATCGATTATGAAGTCCATTGGCTGAGAATTTGATAGGAATTCATAAGTTAACCACTATAAATAATAACTTTTGATACTTTTATTCTTTCATGTGTTCTAATGTTACACAAACGTCATATGTAAACTGCCTTCTGTGAACCTGCTTCATTTTTCACATTCTCCAAAACAGAAGTGACACATTTGTTTTGCACTATTATGGAAAGCCTTATTAGGTCTAGTAAATTGACCAAATTCACATTTTTGTACATTTAATGCAATAAGGTCGTAGCCACATTTCAATTTTTTTGAACAAAAAAATCACTCGTACTAAAACACAAAACTGCACAAGCGAAAAATTAAGGAAACAAACAGGCAAGCAAATTAGGCAGGCAGTATGCAAGCAATTAGCAAGCAATAGAAGCAAATCCTTCATCATTTTTGTACATACACCCGCCGTCATATTTCTATAATGTAAATTGTCCGTTTATTTTTTTACAGCTGGCGACAACATCTTGTATTTACCTAAATATTACTATTTTCGCATTATGTTCTTTTCTATAAATGTTTTTAGCTCAGGTCATAGTGTTGTCAACAATAACACTCAGTTTTGAATCGCAAATACGAAAAAGGCTCTAAGTATTCCAAATGGAACTAATCACTGGCCTTCAGCACCTCTCAACAATCAATTCCAGCTACAAGTTGCAGTTGCTGCGAATCTTTGTTATCTAATTCATGCAACTTCGTCTGCAATAATCTCTGCTAGGGCCCGTCTTATTCTTTCCTGCATTTCCTTGCGTTTGGTTGCTCCCACGATCTTTTGTAAAATATTCGATTTCTTGAGCTGTATATTTTCATCCTCTATGTCAGACTTTGGAAGAGGTAGTCTGTCCACAACTTCCTCCAACCGCCTGATTGCTTCTGCCCTCACTCGCTCTTTGTCAACAGGATATTCCTCGGCAAACTTTGTCATCTCAGCTTTAATATCGGCAATTTTACCTGTGAAAAATAAAAAGTAAGCTTCAGCTATTACGAAGAAAGAAAAAATAACCAAGACAAACAAACAAAACGTTATAACCTTAGCTTATTTTGAAAGACAAGATAGCATAAAACCTATATTTCATATTTGAATGTCAAACTTCGCATAATAGGTAGCAAAAATAACCTAAAACATTAGATGAGTACGTGGCAATTAAGTACAAGTTTACTAGTTTTTGTGCTATGTTGGTCTTCTTCCAATTGTTTTGCACCCTAGCATTTACTATTGCTTTACCTTAAAGGGGGTAAAAGTTGGAGGAAGGAGCGCAATGCGAATAGCCGCAAAACTTTCTTTCCCTAACACTTAATCTAATGCTATTTAGCAACGATTAGAGATGGCAATACGCAACTCTTTTAAAAATTTATCTATATTTATAGTCAATTGAGCCCCAATTTTGATGAGGTGTGACTTTTCTCGTTGCTATAGAAAATGTATTTCTGGCTAACTTTTCTCTAAGATTGTAATAATTTCATACGGATTTTTCTATTGAAATTAAAGATCTAGTTGAACAAAGACAAAATTTCCTTAACTATAACACTTTCCAAAATCACATTAAGTTATTTTTGACTTAAATATACAAATCTATAATGTGACCAAACGATTTACGATTTTTCGTGACGTCACATGAAACCACAGTTAAATTATTAATTGTCAAACGATTCATCAGACTGCTAGTTGTTATAGTTGTTTTATAGGTTTTATACGACATCTAAAACGGAAGAGGCTGAATTGCTTCCCCTCCACCAAGCAATGTGAGGCAAAAAAATACAAAGGCAAAGACCTCCCCCCCCCCCCTCTCAAAAAAGAAGCTGTTACCTATTAGTAAACATCAAACAGTAAATATTTACTTGCCATCCAAATTTGATTTTTTTTCTATTTTTTCTAAAAGCTGGGGATACTATCCATTTTTACCCAAAACAGATCATTTATATTTGTAGATAACATATTGTAGAAACAGAGGATCTCTGTACATGACAAGCAAGTTTTTATTTGTGAGAAATACAAGGTATGAAAGACTGATTTTAGTTCATCTTTAAAATACTACAAATATTTGAAGCCGTTGTTATGGTTTGTAGTAGTAAAAGCAGCCAGTTGAGAAGCACGAGATTTTTTTAACTGCAGCCTAACACACGTCAAATTTGTAGAGAAACGGCCGAGACGTATAGAAGGAATAGTGATGGTGATAACAATAACAAATAAAAATAAAATATGCCTAGGCAAATGTCGTGAATTTCAGTTCTGAATAAAATGTAAATGCTAAAGATTAATACAGTTAAAGAAATATGTTTCTGTGTGCCTAAGATACTCGCCCACGCAGAAGAGCAGTTTTTTTCAAAACTAGTTTCCCAGTGCCTAAGATACTGATTGCTAATTTCAAAAAGAGGCACTATACATAACTTGTCTATAGTAATAACCAATTTAAAATAATGTGTTCGAGTCTTGATTCAAAAGAGTTCAAGGAAAAAGGTGATTTAGTGCGTAGTTGCAGCTCATTCCATAAGACGTTGCTCACCGCTAGATCTTAAACTTCGCTTACAAAATAAACTTACCTCTAACATATGCAATTTCTGCGTCATTGATGAAGTTCTTCTCTTTCTCCAACAAAGCTGATTTTCTGTCTTCTGGTACATGAAGGTCCTCCATAAGATCGAGTGCTAGTTTGGTAGCAATGGCATTGTGATGCTCTGGGCTCAACGATCCCACTTCGGTTAGAGCGTCCGCGTACCCTTGCAGCTCTTCAACATCTGTAGGTTCCCGAAAAATTCGAAGATTAGTCTAATGTAGAGTTTAGGTTTCCGATCATAATCATTCTAAAACTAGTTTTTGTGTCAGCTGTTATCAGAAGTTAATTGTATTTTCCACATTGTTTATTTAATAACCGATATTAAGTAAGCATTTTAACGGCTCAGCGTTTGGTGGAAGGTTAATATAACAACATGATGGTCCAATTTGTTCATACAGATTAATTGTAGTTATAATCAAATAAGCAACTATGAAAGAGCGTTTTGCAATGAAATTAAACCCGTGAGTGGGATATCCAAGCAAAGCTTCATTCTTTGTATCGAATCTAGACAGCTGGCGCTGAAAAAAAGGGGTTCAATTACTGACGTCTAATTACGTTAAAACTTTTTACGACTCGGTGGCTTTTTACTTTATTTCAGTGTTACTTTAGAAAGAATCTTTTTAATTGAAACTTTTAAAACTAGAATATGAAGAAGTAATTGTTATGGAAAATATTTTTGTTTGGGAAGTTCTGTTGTCTATTATCCATACTGCAACCTGTGCAACACCTACCTTTCTGAATTGCAGACTGCGCACTTGTCTCAGCCTTCTTACTAGCTTCAATGGAGCTTTGGATATTTTTTATGAGCTATTGGAGAAAAATTTGTGAAAAAGATCTAAGAAAGTAGTATGTAAAACTTGCACCTTTAATTTCTACATTGCAGACTCAAGATATTTGGAGAAAAAAATCCGTTCAACTTATACCTACATGCACCATTTATGGTTGTTTACGCGAAAAACAGTTTACCTCGGACTTTTCGGCTTGTTCTGTGCTTTCAAGCTTAGAAAGCTCGACATCTTGAAGAGCTCCAACATCTAAAAGGAAATAACCAATTATTTAAATTGAAAGTAGAATGTTTTGGTAAGACCAACGCTTCAGACACCAACAGACTTTGCCTTCGCGAAATGAGACAAAACACTACCTTGACTCCAGATCTTGTCGAGCATTCCCTTCATTTCAAATTTAGCTGGTTCAGCCTGGAGGTAAATTTCACAAAACAGTTAGGACAAACGACCGCAATTATCAAACGATAACTACGTTAGATTCAACTGCATCCCGTGTAAAAGTACTTTCGGCTCAGATACATTTCTTCCATAAACTAACGGTCTTTGTTTTGTAACGAAAAAAAAAATTTAAAATAGCAAAGTTTTAAATATTAAAGTAGCTAATTCTAATAAGCACGAACAGTCATAACAAAACCAACAAATTTTCAATCAAATCGATTTGTAAATTTATAACTTCCTTTGACAGTTCCTATAACAACGGATAATCTAAACGAAATTCGTTATCTTGCAATTGGTTATTAAAATTTTCGAAATTTTCTTTTAGTTTAATAAATAACTAAGGTTAAAAAAAAACAGTCAACCATATAAAGTGTAGAATTGTTGTAATTTTACGTAAGTGTCTTACATCCCACTGTTTGTAATGAACAGTTACGCAAATAATGTAGAAATACAACAATATACCCACCCAAACGCAGTAATCATTAGCTATGTTTCTATAAGTGGATATTTAAAAAAACACTAACCAGTTTTTGTGAATATAAAAAAATATCAGCCAAATGCTGTTATGAAATAAGACGATATCATGAGGTTAAAACTTGCTCTATATTTACCGTTAAAAAAAAATAGCGAGACAAAATATTTGCTCTACAAAGGTGGATTCTGAATATTCCGACAATATTATATGAGATGTGTTTTTGTTTGCCAAAATGTTCCTTCGACGATTTACTGTTAACAAAATATAATGGTATTCTACTTACTAACTTTGATCTTGCGGTCTTGGGCTTAATAGATTGAGTCTTTGGTACTGTTGGTTCTACCCCTGATTCGGAAATTGATTCTGTTTCTGAATCTGAATTTGAATCCGAGTTTGCTTCTGAAGCTGAACCAGAAATAGCACTAAACAAATTTTTTAGCGAAGTACGGTGACTTGTTACAGCTGCACTTCCTTCGATCTTATTGGAGCTTGTAATAGCATTCCCATTTGTGTTGCTTGTAGTCTCAGCGTCAGTACCGGCTTCAGTTGTTATGCTAGTTCTGGTTATTTTCTCTTCTCCATCTTCTTCAGGTTTTGGAAGACTCTTGATAATTTCATCTTTTTTCTCGACTCTACTTTC
This sequence comes from Bergia puertoricense, assembly GCA_026167885.1. NCBI lineage: Eukaryota > Metazoa > Cnidaria > Anthozoa > Zoantharia > Parazoanthidae > Bergia > Bergia puertoricense. The sequence goes on from JANSTQ010150289.1 coordinate 7,689, forward strand.
CAGCGCTGCCTGTCCAAAGTCATCCAATGTATCAGCAATAATTTGTTTTCGCTCATTAATAGGACCTTGGCCACTTGACCCAGATGTGTCTAATTTCTTTTCACCAGAGCTTTTGTCATCTATCGCAGAATCAACGTCACTGTTATCATCATTGTCAACCGCCCCATTGGGAATTTGGCTTCTTTTACGTTTGGAAATTCCAGGAATACCGGAAGCATCCGAGTCACCAGATGCTCCGGAAGAATCAGATTCTCCGGATGTGTCAGACTCGCCGAAGCTGTTCGAATAGTTTGAGTTTTCAGAATCTCCTGCTTGTCCTGATTCTCCAAAGGAACTCGACGAATCAGTAGAATCTGTAGTTTCCTCGGTTTTCTTGAGTACATCTGAAGCATCTGATTCCTTTGGTGTTTCTAAGACTGATCTTTCAGTGTAGCCATACCTGTAGTTATCAGATGGATCGTAGTCCTGAGATTCTTCCATATCAGAATCTGAACAAAAACAAAAATATATTATAATATATTTTTTAAAATGTGGTAAAAATGTAGCCTTTTTGTTAGCGAAGGAAGCTTGTTATGATGAAGATTAGAGATTGATTAACCCATTGTTCTAAGTAATTAATATGCTTCTGATCATTATATTCCAAAGTAAAAGGGTATGCAGGCTAAAATTTCCAGGATGCAGTTCAAAAAAATGAAAGCCGCTTAATTCTTGCACTAGCCTTCACGACATAATCAGATTTAGTGAGTGGTAATGGATCGATCAAATATTTTACAGGGACTGACAGCAAGGATTACCCAGAAGAAAAAGGAACAGGGTAAACCAAATGAAGCGGGACAGTTAAACGGTGAAAAATGAACAAAACGCATTTAGACAGAAAAGTTAAAGAAATGCTTTACAGTTAATTAGCCTTGAACAGATCAGAATGGAGTGCTCTAATGTAAACTTGATGCTAAAGAGATTTTGATGTAGTGAGTACAACATACATTATAAAGACGTAAAGTCTGTGTTACTGTGAAAGCATATCATTTGGTAAAATCATACTAAAATAATGGAACGTTGCAGTACTAGTACTCAAATAACAGTTTGCTGATAGTTTTATGATGAGCTAAAGCATTTTCCTGAAATTACTAGTTAGCTGCAACATTCGTTCTAAAACTACAAAGCACATTTAATATTAAGCTTAGAGTGAAGATAAGCTTGATTCAGATTCTTTACTAATCTATACAATTTTAACAGTTTCAAGAACCATGGATGTCTATTAACATTTGCGACTTTTGGTAATATGGACTAAGATAGTGTTAGAGAGGTTTATCTCATCAGGTTGAAAATGCAGACAGTTTTCAGTAACTATTTTTGTTATCAGTTCTTAAATTTATTTAAGCGTGAGATTATTTCAGTGTCAACTTTTATTATTTTTTATGAGGTTTAAACAAAAGCTAAATAAATGTTATTTTCGAGTATGACAGGTCCGTAAATTAAAAGGTCATATTCCAGCCACACTAAAGAAAATAGGGATGCATATTGTTTCCATATAGAACCAGTTGGTTAAGCAATAACGTAAATAATAAGAACCTTCAGTTGTTTCCCTTGGAATGCTGCTCCGTTTTTGTTCACCACCATCCTGTGCAACTCTGGCGCCAGACTCGAGTTCATTTTCATAAATCTCAATTTCTCCATGTGGACCTTCCTCTTCAAACCCCCTGGATTCCACTCCCGTCAGAAACGGAGACGTCACTTCTCCCCATTCCTCTCCGTGGTCGCTTTTAATGTCACGTGATTCTCTTAACTCATCAGATTCCCCAGTGTCTTCTGAATCTCTCGACTCTCCCGAGTCTCCCGAATCACCTGATTCCCCTGACTCGCCCGAGTCTCCCGAATCACCTGATTCCCCTGATTCACCCGAGTCTCCCGAATCTTCCGATTCTCCCGAGTCCCCTGACTCGCCTGAATTCTCGTCGTTTCCAGAATTACCCGACTCTCCAATATTTCCGGATCCTCCAAACTCACCAGAGCCGCTGGACTTTTCAATAGATTCGGAATGTTTGGAATGTTTAAAATTATTAACATTTTCTGTTTTTACAGTTTTCACAGTTTTTTCCCCTGTTTGTGAAGTATCCTGTGATTCTTTCGTGTCACTTGAGTCGTCTGTGTCTATGAAGAAAAACCAGAATAAGAATATTAAACTCAAACTACATCAGGGCATTTATATCAGTAATCTGAAACATTGCAATCAAGCTCTAATTATACGATTAATATAGCTATATCAATACAGAAATCTATAGACGTAAAATACTCAGCTCATTTTCTTTTCAAATATAAAACACCCCATTACGGTGTACAGTTTTTCTTGTTGTTCTTAACAACTTTAGCTAAAACAGACCGATGGTCACTTGCTATGTCTCATTTAATGTGGATTGCTAGAAATAAAAAAAATGTACTCTATAGCGGACCACAGGAGTGTTTTGTAGTCTCACTGGCTAAAAAACTCACCACGAATTTCTTCTTTAATCTTGCTTCGTTTTTCTACGGCAATGTCACCTGATTCGCCCGAATCTCTCGATTCCCCCGATTCCCCTGACTCGCCCGAGTCTTCTGAATCTCCAGACTCGCCCGAATCTCCAGACCCACTCGAATTTTCAAGATCATCGGAATTACCAGCGTCTTTCGAATCTGAAATGTTACATAGAAGGGAGTTTTCAAACAATCCTTCTACTGTTAGGTTGTTTGTGTCTTTGCAACCGCGGACTTCAAAGACATATCAAAACCCATATTAATCGAAAGAAAATCTTTACGATATAATTATAGTCATTAAGCATAGATGGGCTACAGTTTTGGAACAAAAGTTAACAAGCGAGAAACCAAGACGGTGAATCGAAATGGAAGCTGTAAATTACCAAAGAGAAATTTAATGTTATACAACTAGACTTTCACTTACCACTGCAATGTTAAGTTAAGATCTCTCACCTTTTTTAAAAAGAATCTTATTTTATTCATACTTGTTTTCTTTTATTAATTGTTTTCTCTTATAAACTCACAACAGTCATTATGTATTTTATTCTAAGCGTTATTGGATTTTTTATAATAAATTGTCTGTGTTGATGAATTTTGTTCTTCTATTTCATATATTGGAAATACATTGTATCTTGCTGTCTGATTCTTCCATTCATATTTTCTATACTTGATATATGTTTTTTCAAGTCCGCTACTTTGCCTGATTGACCTAATGGTTCGTCTCAGTAGTGGTACTCAAACCAATTTAAACTGAAAAAATATATATAGTAGAATAAAGTACAAATGCCATATGCCAACGGTTTATATATATGTATATATATACTTGAATTGAAGATAAAATGCGGTAGTTGACCAACGGTAGCTTCCAGTAGGAGGATCCGACAGGATTCACAGTGGTTGCCCGGAATAAATATGTTGTATATAGAAGATGTAGGACAACCAGCAACTCCTTAAAGGTCCATAGGTTTTATTAAAACGTTTCGGCAATTCAGTCTTCTTCAGTTAAAAAGTGAAAAAAGTTAAAATGTGCTAGGTATATATAGGTTAAAATAATAGCTAAAACAAATCTTTGACACATATCTAGTAGTAATTGCACGAATTGAAATGGTTAAAATATTTGGGCCCGGTCACAATCTCTCTGTTTAACTGAATGTATCTTCGTTATTACGTGTAAACAAAGGATTTTTCGGCATGTGTAGCCTTCGCCGTATTCTAAGAACAAGCAGCAGCTACTTGAGTTTACACCCTGTGGAAACTGGCTATGAATAGATACCAATTGTTATATTCTATTCTGTTCTTCGATTTATATTCTCGCCTTCTGTTGAGACCGAATGGGTGCAAAGTTCTCAATTGTGCCATACAATAGACTTCTCGAGTTAACAATTTCCATTCTACATTGTCGGAATCTCTAAGGCCTGGGCCAAACGTCGAACTTCACATGTGCTGAACTAAATTCAGCGAGTTAAGTACATGTGAAGTTCGACGTTTGACTCAATTAAGATGGACTGCTTATATTAGGATCGACTTCAGTCGTTCTTTCGACTCGATATGTCGGGAATAACGGCTTAGGGTCGACTCTGGGTCAAACGTCGATCTTCACATGTGCCGAACT
>JANSTQ010150300.1:0-11809 GCA_026167885.1 Bergia puertoricense
TTTACTTTACTTTACTTTACTTTACTTTACTTTACTTTACTTTACTTTACTTTACTTTACTTTACTTTACTTTACTTCGCTTCACTTCACTTCACTTCACTTCATTTTACTTTACTTTACTTTACTTCACTTCACTTCACTCAGTTACTTTATTCTACTCTACTTTACTTTACTTTACTTTACTTTTACCTTACGTTACTTTACTCTACTCTACTTTGCTTTGCTTTGCTTTACTTGACTTTAGTGATCTGATGATATGCAGGTTACTAACCTCGCCATTCACGTCTTTATTCTCCTCGTCGCTAGAGGTCAGTCCTTCGGACGGTCGAATTTGTTTCGTCATCAACTTTAACCTCTTCGTTTCCAACCTGTTGTACAGCTCAACACGGTAGCCTAGGATTGACAAAAACCTAAGACTGTAAGCCCGACTATAACCAAGTCCCATTAGCCAAGTACACGTGGTATAAATGGGAGGACTAAGAACATACTCAGTGTGGTGCAGTGGGTTGGTATGGGGCTTGGACTCGTGATCCCGAGTTTGCTTATTCTCCACTCGGATCCATACTTGAACCCGATGAACACAAGTTCAAGCCCACCTCTAGTCACGCTTGTTTATAGCCATAGGAATGCCTTCGGCCAAATAGGAAATTTAAATAATAATATCTATAATTTCAATACGTCAATATTTCAGTATTTCGTGGAACTTAAAAACTAGCTGATTAAGCTAGGCGGACTTCCACGTTAAATATAGCCGGATGTTCGGGTTTTTTTATTTAATAATTTATACATGTACATTTACATTGACAGATGCGTTAAAGTAGTTTCTATGTTAATCCAGAGGGAGGAGGGAAGGCAAGGCATTTGTGTGTTGGGGGAATTTAAAGTGATAAGCTGCTCTTTATTGGAAATAATCAACCGTTTTGACTGATAATCTGACAAGTTTTCACGGCAAATAAGTGACTTGTTTAACTGTCAACAATAGCGCTTGGGTCGAAAATTTGAACAAGCGCTCTTGTCTGAGTTCAAAGGTCTCGCCTACTCCGGCCCAGGCCTCCTCTACTGCATGCCAAACATTTTGTTAGCAGTTCTAGGTTCTCTGGAATGTTCTTTTTCCCCAAGCAAGAAATACTTGGGATACTCGGAGCAATTCTAGAACACTTTGTCGCTATAAACTGTTCCACAATAGCCACTGGTTTTCTTTTGATCTGCCCCTGAGATCAAACCTCAATCATGTCAACAGGTGACAAGAAAAGTCTCATAAGAAACGTCTACGTCGGATCGCCTCAGCATTTTTAAAAAAGTTATTGTTCAGTCGTAATCTCATGTATCCAGAAGTTACATCTCACATAAGTTTAAAATGCGCTTCAAGAAAAGTCCGTTGGTTAATTGCAAAAGTAGAGTCTTTAAAACAAACCTGAAAATCTTTTGCCGCCAATCTGTTTCATGTCTTCAAACACGTGACCACAAATACACGATCGACATGATCCTGGCATCTACATACGATAGAAGTTAAAACTAATCAGTAAAGAGAATAATAATAATAATAAAAACGACAATAACAAGAGCAATAGCAATAACAGATTCTCATCGTTTTGAGTGCTTAAGTTAACAAGATTGACCGGCCGTTTTGCAAAGATTAAGATCTTTGCTCCTCTGAGTTCCTTCGTTTAACTGTTTTATAACAAAACGCTTCAAGTTAGATAAAAGATTAGTTGTATCATTATATTATTTAAAAAAATTATTTATTCTATGTAATAAACTGTAAATCAAGGGCCGTTTTCATATTCACCTAGAAAATTCGTTTTCTCGGTTTTTTTCATCTCTAAAACATTTGTGCGTCTGCAGAAAAAAACTAGAAATAGTAGTCATGATGACGATCAAAAAGCATTTTTATGGTACAACAGAATTGTTAAGCACAGCAGTTTTGTTGAGCGAGAAAATCTTACGTCACACGATAACATTGGGAATGACGTCAAATGATAAAAATATATTCTGCAAGATAAGAGACAGGGAACAACCAAAAAGTTATGACGTGTCACTTCAAAGACTGGTTGGTTGTTTTACAATGTTATATTAAGAAATAAAAATTTTAGTTTATCGTAAATTGTTTTTTCTAATTCCTTAGTGTTTTTGTTCTTTGTTCACTAAAAAACAATAGCTGTTAAATGTAGTCTCAGAATCTACTTTGTGGACTATGTGCCGATAATCCGCTGTTAAAATGACTAAAGAAACTAAAAACATACACTATGTTAGTATACAGCTTCTTAAAAATACAAATAAACACTTTTACTGTCATCAGTCTTTGTGTTACTATACAAGCTAACTCAGTACTATATTCACTTCAAGTCAAAGCCAGAAAATCTTCGCTATAATTTATTCGCCCTGCGTATTGTAAATTTGTATTTTAATTTTATTTGATGTATGTCCAGATTATTTCAGAACGAGAAGAGGAAGTAATGTGATATAACATGACAGGATAATAGTGGCACAAACTAAACTTCCACGTGGTTGTGATGATGATCAAGACGACTTCCAAATAAGGAAATGCAATCAAACCCTTTGGGCGCAATTAAGAAATTTATTAAGTTGGAGTTGAAATTACAAAACCGATTAAAACTGACCATAAATAGTCAGAATAGGTTCTCGACAAAATCCCTATGGAGAAGATTTACAATTAAAATTATATCACAGAACCAAGCGACATACTGCACCCCTTCGGTCGAAGTCTTGAGTCTATACAGTTCATATGATATCAGTACTCTGAACAAAAATGGACCCTTTTATGTGGCGCAAATAACGGAGAACAAGACTATATACAAATCAGAAAGAGAAAGATATAAAAGAATTTGCTACCGACAAAAATATCCACAAGCAATTTGAAGTATAGGGAAAAAATACAACAACACGGGTTTTTGCTGGGTGAATGTATTTGAGTTTATAACATACATGGAGCGCACAACTAAGTAGTAACATTTGACGAAGACTCACAGGCTAGCAATGTCAAACCGGGTATTCCCAACGCTGATAAAGTATGTGCTTAGTTGAATTATCGCACAGCTGTTTCTTCAATAATGATTATCAAAATAAATGGCTTTTTGACACAATCTAAAATAACGCTTCTTCGGGGTCAGAGAACACGCCACAGCAGGGCTTGCTTGCCTTAAGTGACCGATCTGATGTTTTTTTATAAACTTTAAATGTTCTTTGTAGACAATGCTCCTGATAAAGTCTGTTGTGTTTAGTTTCGTAAATTAGCCCCAAATCTGCATTTCTTTCAATAAAGTTAAACTACTGAAAGTGACATTAAAACTCCGTTAAGTCTGAAAACTTGTATTGACTGGAATATTTATCAGTTTAATAGGGGGATAATTTTACTCCTGCTGAATCTAGCAGATCATTTACTTCAGTAAAGTTTATAGTTTGATTTACGATCATTCATTTTTATTCACTCCCAAACCGCAGCTCAGTAAATATTTCATGTTATTTAAAAGTTAACTTATATTTTGTCTTGGGTTCACAATATATTATGGTGAATTTTGAGGGAAAACCACTTCTTTGCTACTGTAACGCAATTTCTACTTTAATTTAGTGTTTACAAAACTCAGGAAACGCGGCTACTGAACTTTGAGAGTTCTTTATAACTTACCATGGTATTGCAGGCAAAACACTGTTGTAAAACCATCTTTTCTAAACTTCACCAATTTCACTCCACTGTAGCTTGGGCAGTTTCTTGAAACTTGTCGTTGCACGTTCGTCACAGCCAACACAACAAACTGACACTCACCTAACTCGTTGAGCTGTAACTCTATTTATACACAACAGCTATGAATAAACTAGCATAATCAACCCACGAGTTGTTGTATTAAAGGATACGTCATCATCTCAAAATACAATCACGGAGTGGGCAGCGGATCAAACTGCTGGATATCGAAATGATTCAGCATCAGAAGATTTGTGTCTTGGCCAACCTATTCACTGTTGTGCGAAACCTGTCCAAGATACACAGAACAACTGCTACAAATAATTCACTTGAATTCAAACTCAGTTCTACGCTACAAATATATGTAACAATATCAGAATACGGCTGGCTGCATTTCGTGGGCGGTTGCCAAACGAATTACGCTTTTGTTTCTTTTCTTTTTTTTTAAAAACCGACCAGATAATTTTGCTGAGCGTAGCGAAATATGCGTACATATTCAGCAAGCTGTCTCCATAAAAGTGAATTACCTGAAATAATCTGCTTTCGTCCTCGATAATTTTGTTTGATGAAGTTTTGATCAGTTCTATTATTAAAGTAAAAACTAGACCAGCAACTTGTTTTTGAAAGAAGTAATACTGTACGAAACAACCGTGGGACTGCTCCAATAAATTCTAACGCTACAAAAATGTTCCGGGAGTAGAAACTCCAGCGAAGAACTTGCAAGAAAGTAAGAAGCCCAATATCCTGTTTTAACGGGATTCACGCACTCGTGATTATTTGATCATGTGTGGAAAGCTAATAATCTTCTGATTGCTATCACTGTTTGTCTCATCACATGAACATGGTACCTTAGCTGACTAGACAGTACACTCCAGCAGACCGAACTGAGTCTCAGCTAGTTTAGTTGTTCAGTCTAAATAATAAAATGACAATTCCATTTCTATGAATTCAGGAATCGTATCAATGGTTAGACACTGAATCATCGCTTCTGTTCAGAAAGTCTTATTTAAGAATCTTTTCGTTCTCTTGAATTAGAAACTTCAACGAACTCAGTGGTACTTTGGTAGTGTACAACAAAACCGCACACTTGATCACGATCGTGATGCAATTGGTATATTTACTAGACTTGGGGCTCCCACAGACAAACCAAAAAGTTTTCGATAATTGTTTGTATTCGGAAACTAAAAGCTGATTAATCATAACTAATATCGATCGATACAAGTTGCCACAAACAAAGAATAAGGGAAGGTAACTTTTTATTGGGAGGGATGGGCCGGGGCTTCGGAGAGCAGGGTCATCAGTAAAATTCTGACAATTTGGGAAAGTGAAGCCAGTTTTCTTTAAAGCCCCGGAAGAAGGTCAACCTTTTAATAAACCAGGAAAAAAACATCCTCAGAGACCCAGGGGCAGTAAGTCTCGGTGGCGAAGCGAAGCGAGGCAGAGAACGGTGAGACCGAAGGCCGATCCGCGATGCGGGGGAAAAAATAAAGAGGAAAAATTAAATGTTCCCCCTGCCCCCTTTACTTTCTTTCGCCCCTGATTTTTCACTCACCCTGACGGACCGCCCCTGTGTCTCCGAGGATGGGAAAAAATAGTTACCTCTCACATTTGTTGCCCAATATTTATCTATATCGCCATCTAATGACTCAATTATTTCCAAATTGACTCTTTCTTAGCTTCCTCCGCAGGCAACTCCAGTTTGTATTTCTGGCAACAAATACGAGCAGGTTTGAGGGGCCGAAGGCCCCGAGCGAGTCGCCGAGCGAAGCGAGGCGGGAGTAGGGGATTGGAGCGAGGGAAAAAGAAATGACCAACTAAGCCGCTGTGTTAACATTGGCATTCCAGCACGCAAGTTCACCGGCGATGTCACCACAGAAATGCCACAAAATCAACTGAATGATTTCAGCTTAAATTTAAGTTGATTTTTGCCATCCCGCCACATCTTTCTCCGACATCATGATTACAAAACCAGTCAACTGGACACCCCGGTCGTGCATTTTGTTATGCAAAAAAGTCCTCAGGGACACGGGGTGCCGCGAGACGTCCCCGAGGTGACACGAGACGGCCCAACTCATCGATTTTTGGCAGGCAACTCTCTCCACTTTTTTCTCTTCTCCCACCCCCAATTCTCGTTATTTTGGCAACTTCCTCCCTGGCTCAATTACCATCATTTACCATACATCAACCTAAATTGCCATCTAACTCTATATTTCGGTTGTGGTTAGAGTTACACCAGAGTTGCCTGCGGAGGAGGCTAACTCTTTCCCATGTTACAAACAAACTATATGTGCAAAGTCTTTGGGAAACTAACAAAAACTTGCTTGGCGAACAGTGGTATAGCAAGAGATCGATTTAGAATATTAAAAACTTTATATGTTTATTATCGGTTTAAAAAAATGTCCTCCCAGCTGACCGTAATTGTCTCTCTCAACCTGTGCTCGCCTTCGTTTATATCTTGATGTGGATGCTATGTCTAGACCAGGTAATGGCGGATTTCCGGTGATGGAGTTTCTTTTCAGTCTCTTCTCATGGTATCTCAACAAAACGAATTATGAATGTTTTCAATCACGGGGGTGCATTGATTTCATCCAGTGAGTAGTGGAACCATTCAAGATGCAGGATTTGCACTATACCTTGTTTTGATTTATCGTTATAAGAATTAATCTATGTACGTTACGCCGACTGAACAATTTGACTCCCGTCCCCTTGGTTAGATGATGATGCCGCGCACTCGTTCGATTTGCGTGGTGCACGCGCGGACACATGTGTAATTAAAACGTGCGGTTATTATAGATAAAGAAAGAAAAGTTGACTGGAGGGGGGCGGCAGACGTTAGTGTGTGGGTGCTTTTAAAGGGTCAGGCATTTATCATTTATCCATGAAAGGTAGTGGGCGGGCCACAAACGTATTTTTTTTTGCAAAAAATTGTTAAAAATCCCCGGTACACCTCCCTCTCCCCCAAATAAAGAACGTACCTTGCCTCAACAGTTAATAACTACTCTGCGTAACTGACCGTCTTGTTGGAGAGCAGAAAAATCCTTCAGAACCCGTTCAATTTCGCGCACAACTCGAGTGCCGAATCTCGATTTTTCTCGATTGTTTCGTTCGCCAGCGAGACTGCCAGCTACCCAGGATGCAGTAGTCAATAACAATAAACACTTTTAATTTGATGCGGTTTCCAGAGCCTCGCAAAATTGGATTATTTGGCTTACGGACTTATTAGTTGTCAATACTAATCAAAGCAGTCCGCTCTTCAGTTGTTTAGTTAGTTCGATAACAAAAGTTTTTTTCCTTTTAAAATTAAATGAAAACTACATGTTATTGATGACTAAATTCTGGACTGTTTGCTACTACGTATTGATGACGCGGGACGTACACTTTTTAGTTATCGATCATGGTTTTATGTTGTTGGCGACTATCAGCTGTAGCTATAATTAAATTTCTACTCTGGTGTCTGTCGAGGACCTTAAAGAAACTATTTCTGTTTATTTATTTTGAAGATATTCAAACTTCATCTTTATTGACGTATTGATTAAAGGGATCATCTAAGCCAGATTTGGTCAGTTATTAAACTTAAAGACTGGATGTGAAACTTAATAGGGAATTGCTCTCCCAGTTATCATGAAAAAATGTGAAAGTTTTTCAAGTTGTAGCTTTTATCTATGGCACTGTAACCTCGTGATTTAAAATTTTGCCAATTCTTCAAATTCAGTCTGAGAAATAAGCAACTGAAAATATGGCTAAATTTAAATTTTATAAGAACTTTGATTTTAATTAGAGTCAGCTCTCCTTAGAAGGAGCTTACGGCATCACTACGGTAACCAGGCAACGTGACCACGATGAAGGAGCAACTGGCCGAGACTCGGAGGCCTTAAAGGGCAAAAACAACAACTGAATTTGCACGTGGAATATAATGTGCTCGCCACCTGCACCGTTGAGTTAAGAAATACAACTAGAAAACACACTTTTTGCGTTTTGTAGGGAACACGAAGACCGAAATCCGTAATTATTTAATGTCTTTTTAAATTAAAAAACCCTAACTTACATTTAAAATACAATTAACACACTAACACACTTTTTGTTTTTTAAAAGCCTTTTTATAAGGAAGTTAAGGCTCAAAATTGCCAAAATTTAAGAACTTGCTTAAGAACATACTTCAGGCTGAAACAAAGAAAGGAAGGTATATTTCTGTGGATGTTGAAAATGAACGGAGATCCGCTACTTAATATCGTGAGAAGGCAGCGAAGTTTCACGTTCGATTTTGGTAAACAAACGATAGCAACATACTTGGGGACAAATGAGAACTGAGTTAGATGTTTGGGACAGCCTTTTATTTTATTCAGTTATACAGACACAACGGTAGTCTTAAATTCGTTGAGAACGCGAAAGTCTATTGATTGTCTCACCCCAGTTTCCGCGCGCCAGCTTTCGCGATCTGGACGAATTCAAGAGAGAAACATTTAACCCCCAAAAGGTACGAAGATACTGCTTTAACAAATTCATTGAAATGAAGCACACATGGAACCATTATTATGGTGCAAGATAAATTAGAACAGCTGAGGCTTGTGCCACTGTACAGAAGCAACAATAAATCAATAATTACAAATTAAACTGAGCTTGATTTGATAATAATTAACCAAAGTTTTTCTCGTTTATGAAAATTCTTAGTGGTAGAGACTAAAATAACTTTAAAACAGAGTTGTAAACATCTTACTGAAAACAGTTCTGGTGTATCTTTTTTCCATCGAGTATATATACTTCAGGCCTCTATGTCGGATCTAAAAAGAGGTTCATCTTTTCATATCAATGTCCATTTAATTGAGTCCTTTTTTTATTTGTTTTAAAGACTAGAGTTTGCTGTTGATAGTGAGCCACTGAATTTTCTAAATACTACCAAAACATCATACGAAGATCTGAAAGGAGATGCAATCCACACGTATTACACGCACCTGGAAATTTCACTAATTCTAATTGGATGCCTATTATGTAGGGAAAAAAACAAGAAAAATTGTTATGTTGTGACGTCACAGCCACCAACGCAGTGACTTGTGGTAAATTATTACGATTTACGGCAGCAGTTGCGAAACATCATAAGATTGAGTGTTTTCAAGAAACAATTTGTGCTAGCGCTGCTAGTGTGCTCATCAGATATCAGTTCAAACTTTACAATACGTCGTTTTTGTCTGGTTTAATTATATAAACCTACACTTTCCCGTAGTCACGATGGTCCTTCAACAATGTGTTGCTTGTAATGTTATGGTAAGGAAAGAGCCACATTTCTCATGTTGACATAATTTAAACGACGTTCATTGTAGTTCACGTCTCCCAAAGAAGCAGATTGTATTCATTAGACTAAATGTTTAAAATGTACTCTGTGTCAAAAGCGTTCCTTTGTTAATTCAGTCAGTTCGCTAACGTTCTCATTCCGTTCATTTGACAGGCGGGTTTCTCGTTTCAATTCACGTTTCTTAGTCATAAAGTCGTTTAGTTTTGAGATAGATTCACATTTCCATAATCAGAAATGTAGCTTTGATCCGGCTAAACTGTATTCTTGAAAACATCAGCCGCAGTCTAGTTATTTGTACGTTTCAGTGTAGCTGCGTTTTCAGTTTCAAAATGAAATTTCCCCAAAGCGGCTTAAGAGACAGTACTGAGGAAGTGAAAGCCTGGTCGAGTTCTTAGCTGACAAGGAAGCCATAAGTGTGAGAACTCATCTGGCAGAACTCTTCAGTTCCAAACGTTAACGATTTGGATCCGGCCTCCAACTAAAACTAGCCGGGTTATTTAAAAAATGTTTAAATTTGAAATAATAATCTTTTATATTATGATGATTATTATTATTACTGTTAATATTATTATTATTATTATTATTATCATCAGTCATTATTGAAAAAGGGCTGGCCGGACTTTCGTAATATGTTCTTTATTTAAACTCTGCTTACTAGCTGGACTAGTACAAAAGCTCTTCTCAAAATTATTTCTACTACAAGTGTATTTTAATCTCCTCTTATAAAGAACAATTGATATTTCTTTATTTAGATTTTTTATCAATTCTTCCTTTATTTACTGCTTGTAATAATAGTATTTAGAATTTTTTAGTGATTTTATACGTAAATTTATGCATTGTATTTTATTGAAAAACGCTGGTCTATAACGTAGAAATAAAGTTGATTATTATTATTATCATTATTATAATTATTATTAATAATAATAATAATAATAATAAAAATAATAATATTTTATCATTATTACTTGAAATAATCATAGATTAGTAAAATGGGTTCGATCTCAGTAGTAAAATAATATTTTGTATCCATTACCGAGAAATTTTCAGGTAAATTGGTGTTGTTGGGGGCTTTCAAGCGGTTTACTATAATCAGTTGCAAAGTTTTGCAACTGATCACTAAAACAATTTTGCAACAAATTTTCTCAATTTTGCTACAATTTTTCTTAAACAACTCAACATCTTGATAATCGATTTAACGTATAATCCCCTGCGCGCTCTCCCTGCCTCTTTCTAAGCGACTGGGTACGAGTCTGTACCCGGGGACTTCACTAAACTAGCGGGATTCGAGGCTCTCGCATGAAATTGAGGCGAGTGGTCAGCCAGTCCAAGATGACGCCCAAACCCAAATAATCGCATGGCATCCAGGCCGATATCCAGAAAGCGACACAATTAGTATATGCGTCCTTCTTAGTCGAACGCAATTATTATAATTAAGAATAAAATTACAACTGTTTGATAAAGATGCCTGAGTTGCTTGCCTCTGATTCATTACAGAACTAAGTATTTTGTTTCCTTATCGGTGTTTGTCGTTTGACTCTAACACTGAGGAATCATGAACTAATACAGATACCAGATATAGAAGTTTCCTGTTTAGGATAATTTCGTACTATTACCTATAATTGTTTTTTTCTTTAATTTCATCCTCACGTACAGACTAACTTTTTTCTGCGAGGACTGAAGAGAGGCCGTTATTATTCTTTCAGATTCCCGGATCACGCAAGACTTGTGCGTGTGGACATGTGTTTGAAGGCATGAAGCAAATTGGTGGAAAGAGATTCTCGGGTTTGTTTCTTTCATTTTTCAAGACTAATGCCAGTTTAAGTGAAGACGTAGAACGGACGGTATCTTGTTTTGTGAAATTGTATGTTTACTTCCGTATGCTGATGTATATCAATTTAAAGCTGCGAAAAGCTATGAGCTTGCTGCAGCTGGTTAAAAGGGTTAAGTTTGGTTGTATGACGAAACAAGGAGTTCAAAAATTAACGGAAAGAACTTCAAAAGTGAAAATGTGGCGATAAGTGGAAAATTACTCTGTAACGAGTAAAGAAAAGTTGAAAGTTTTACCCTTGTTTGATGTACCTTATTTATATGTTTGGTTTGATCAACATTAGACGATTAGTGCTGATATGAAATGTTCTTGTCCGGCGTCAAATTGGATGGAAAGCTGACGTGTAGAGTGTGAGCCCTTCCGGTCAGAATAAACTAACGCGTTTTTGCTGTGATGAGGGGCTGTAAACGCCCCAAGAGTGTGAGTCCTTCCGGTCAGAATAAACTAACGCGTTTTTGCTGTGATGAGGGGCTGTAAACGCCCCAAGAGTGTGAGTCCTTCCGGTTAGAATAAACGAACGAGGTTTTGCTGTGATGAGGGGCTGTAAACGCCTCAAGAGTGTGAGTCCTTCCGGTTAGAATAAACGAACGAGGTTTTGCTGTGATGAGGGGCTGTAAACGCCCCAAGAGTGTGAGTCCTTCCGGTTAGAATAAACTAACGAGGTTTTGCTGTGATGAGGGGCTGTAAACGCCCCAAACGCCAGCTTTACCTCAAACTACGTATGATATTTACGAGCAGTTGGAGAAGTACTGTTATGGCCTATCGATCTAACAAAAGACCTTTGTTGCTATTGAAGGATATCGTGCCCAGCTCTACAATCGTCTTGAATCGAAACGGATGAAACTTTTGACCGGGAAGAAGCAAGGTTCGAGAGTAATGGTGTCGAATGATGAAGAAAACAAGACGAACTTTAATAAAGTGAGTAATTTACAATGAGTTTAATTTACAAATCCCGCTTATACGCCCCCCCCCCTCCCCCCCCCCCTATTCCCAC
>JANSTQ010150311.1:0-11808 GCA_026167885.1 Bergia puertoricense
ATCACGCACATGCTACAAGCCGTGATGAATACGCTTTCCGACTCTCACTTCATTACGTCGGAAAGCTTCAATTTCCGATTGGCCAAGGCCGGGACAACGCCCACTTATATCCCACCCTGTTATTTTTTTCTTCTTCCGTTAAATTTTTGATATGACGTAAACATTAAAATATACCGCGTAGAACGTTGGGGTAATGAACTTCTTTCACGCAGCCTGGGGCTAGGTTTACAATTTGCATATGAAGAGAAAATGGCGACTCGAGTGTGTGAGGGAAAAGTCACTTCAAAACAAACGCAGACCGGGGCTTGCAGATGAGTTTTATATGGGAAGTAGGACCTCGTGAGCACAAATCAACACACATCAACAAAGGTTTGAGTTATTTTGTGTCATTTTTAAAACATCTCATTGATAATCGTAACCAACGTTTCCCGCCGCCCTGGTATAATGTCAGGAAATTTACCGCCTTCCTCAATCCAAAACATGTGTTCTGAGCGGAAATATTTACCAGCATTACCGGAAATACTTTGTACCAGCAGATGCATACAAAAAATAGAAGCCATTTTGCCATAAGCAAATACTGGAATATAGCTACAGAAAGATTGTAATAAGAAACTTTCTATTATTCTAATTTAGTTTAATTTCAGGGAGGCGATACGAGGTTACTATTTGTATCGTTATAAAACTCCCTTCGATTCATTTTCTTGTCTCTTTCTTATGCAGCTCAACAAAAATATTTTGTAACCCTTATCTTGCTAAAGGCAATTTTGAAAAAACCAAGAATATGCCTGTTTTTTGAACCGGTAGTCGAACTGATACAATACTGTGAGTTTTCGTTTTCATTGTCTTAAAGAGTAAAAGTGTTAGGCGTTGATAATTTATCTTAAGAAAGAAAATTTATTACACGCTTCTTTTTATAAGAACCAGTTAATTTTTACGACAATATGAACCTCAGCTGTTCTTAAATTGTTCTTGCGCCTTGCAAAATTGTCTTTGTCGCGCAGGAAAGTCCCCAAATCAGAGTCCATTGTGAAGTGCAATGTAATATAAACATTCAATTTTCTAAAATAAATTACCATGAAGAAAGGAGAAACGATTTTAATCAGTGTAATGTCGTAATTTCGTAGCTTATATCTTTCCATGGAATAGTTATAAATGATGGACTCTCAATGTAATAATTATGGATGGATGTTTCTCAATGGAATAATTGTAAATGGAGGATTCTCAATGGAATAAATATAAATGAAGGAGGAAATATATTAGACACGCTTTTGAAAAGCGTGTAGTAGCCAAGAAACAACAAAATGCAGGATTTATTTGCAATAAAGTGCATTAAAATAAAAAAAATAGAAGGGAATAGAGAATAATCTATTATTGAGATTGTAAGACGTAGTAAAAAGATGTTTGAATTCTTGATTTACAGAAGGACTCCTCTTCACTGGTTGGATACTGGTACTGGCTCATTACTGCGTTTAACCGGAATTTAGTATTGCACAAGGGATATTTTCAGTGAGTTCTTTTATACTAATTAGAGAGATTTAGCATCGCGTTTACGGCAAACTCCAAACGTCAGATTCCCGTTTACATTTCTTCAAAATAGATAATGAGTACACCAGAACAGTGAAAAACAATTTTCATGTTTATCGCTAACACAGAACTACTTGCCTTACCGTAGAAACGGCAAACGGTAAACGGCAGATGAGGGAAAATCATGGTCACGTGGTTACTTCTGTCGTTTGCCGTTTGCCGTAAACGCGATGCTAAATATCCCAATAAGTTTTGAAAAACTTGGAAAAACCGTAAACAACATTTAAAGACAATAGACCAGTTTGGTATTCCCAGTTGCCACTGATTATAATGACTTTTGACTTGTTTTTGCAGTGTTAAGCTCAACTTCATAAATACCAATGTAGATATGAGCTATTCACAACCCTGTGTATTGTTGGAGATTCGGATCTCGCCGGTATTTATGGAGATTCAACACCAAGTTGAGGCTAACACTGTACAAATGAATCTGTTGTCATTGTAATCAGCGGCAACTGGGAATACAAAACTGGTCTATTGTATTCCTTGTGAGGTCACACTGTGAACTCATTTATGAACATCATGAGTAGACGAATGAAAGTTAATTTGCTTGGCTTAGTATTGCTTCATTTTCAGGCATCAAATATTTTCAAATTTTAAAATGGCACAACTTTTGCCGTGATGGTGAGAACAGTTTACACCAAAAACGTGTAATCTTCAAGACAAGAAAATGGTCATTTTATCGGTTTTTGACAACTAGTTCAAAAGTTATATGGAACTTTATATTGTAACCTTAAACTATGTATTCTTCAAAGGACTCTTTCATGGCTGAATTAATGGGTTTTCGTTTCTTCAGAAGTTTAATTTTTAAGTAATTTGTCAAAATAATTTCAAAAGAAAACATCTTAATCCACTGAAAAGGTGGTAATCGATCACTTCTGCCAAGGTTTTATGCATTTTAAAACAATTTATTACATTGCGTTCCGGCTCGGAACGTAAAAAGTGGCAATTATAATCCAACTTAATCGCCGTCTAAAAAAGACCATCCGTAGCATTTGCCTCTTGAAAAACTTGGATTGATTCTGAACAGTGACTGTTGATAGATATTTTAGCTTGAAACAAGTTTCTTGTCGATAAATCCCTGAGCATGGGCAAAGCCGTGAGAGCCCTTTTCAAGACATACATATGATGGCCATTCTATCGCTTTTTGACAACTGGTTCAAAAGTTAGAAAGTTCTATAAAAAGTAATCGATATTATGTAGTCTTAGAGACATACGAGTTAATGGATTTTGACAAATGCTTCAAAACTTAGAGCTATATAATGCGATCAATATTATGTAATCTTCAAGGTAAGCAAAAGGAATCGTCATTTTATCGGTTTTTGGCAACTAGTTCAAAAGTTACAACTATATAATGTACACAAATAAATCTAACTCTTCAAAGATCATGTTTATCATATACGAAGAAATGAAAAGACTTTTTCTTACTGGTACTACAAATCATAATTAATTCAATGGGGGGTGGATCAAAGGAAGTGGGTCAAGTCGAGCCCCCGAGGAAAATAATTGGGATCCAATAACAACTACCCCCCTCCCACACCACCTCGGGTCGATTTGTAAATAAAAATGACTGATCATTCAAGGTTACTGTTTGCTATTTAAATACTTTGTGTTTAGTCGACCTGACCTAGAGAAGTATAGTAATATATATTCTATAGTATTTTATTCTATGAAAAATATTTGATACTGTTTTATGCTTTCGCAATATTTTGTAAAAACATCGTGCCAATAAAGCCATTTTTACTTCCTTACTCAAGTCAAACAAAATGAATGTTAGAATGATTATTTTATTGATTTTGACAACTGGCTCAAAAGTCTTTACGTTTTACATTAATTTGCCGATAGCCAAAAATGACTATCGTCATCGATACAAAAAAACCCACCTGAATTAAACCGTTTAGCCATTTTTAATTTTACGAGTTTTATTATTCGTAAAATGTGAAAAAATTCTTGTTTGCCCACGTTGTGTCAAAAGAGAGCTTATATAATCTGCCAAAGCCTTAATGGACAAGCATTTAAGTAATAGTTAGTATCCGTGTATTTATGAGTTATAAGATTAAGAACCACTTCTTTCCGTTGCGCATCTTTTTTAAAAACCTTTTAAAAGTTTTTAATTGAGAACTTTTTCAAACTTTGTATTCTTTGTGTATTCTACGCTTTCCTCCACACGTGTAAAGTAAGTTTTTGTTCCCCAAAACTAGTAAATTAGGTTAGCGTGTTTAAAAAGGCAAAATTAATATTCAGCTTTGCAACATGAAACTAGACAATTGGAGAACTACCAAGTGAACCGGAAATACTGTAGGTAAACACAAGAAGTGTAAAAAGCTACTATTGAAATTTGAATCGTCAAACAATATTCTGTCAGTTGTCTATAAGCCATGAAGTAACTGCAATAAAGGCTTTATTTTTCAGACGGCGTGTAATTTTTTGCTGCAGGGAAATTCTTCCCCATTACTGGTATCTTTTCATGTCTTCCTAATCCAGACGAGAAAGCGGGCTGTTCGGGAGCTAACACAGAGAACAGCTGTCCGTTTCTCTCAAAACGTCTAAACGCCTCAAGCTATACTTCTGGCCATAAAAATTTTTGAAACGAAAAATCATCACATTTACAATTTGGTGGCGACATTTGTCTGGTAATCCCACTGGGAGGCAATTACAGCTTATTATTTTAGGATCTGTATCGAGTTTGCTGTGTTCTATTGTCTTTGCTATTTGCATTGTTCTCAAGAAACGAAATAGAAACAATTGCCTATGATACAGCAGCATCAATTGATCTTGAGACTATTCCGACAGATTGGAGCGAGTAATTCAAATTTTATGAGATAAGATGCTTGATAATTCACGGCTTTCAGAAGCACCCCAATCGTGTTATTAAATTTAGAAGTGTAGTAGGTTATAGGTCGCGTAATTGGATAACGTGCTGAAGCCGTTTTTTACAGTCCCAGATCACTGTAATCTCAAGATGGCCTTCTATGGTTCATTAACTGCTGGTGTTTTGATTAAATGCTGCCAATAGGCAATGTAGAATATAGATCACTGTTCGTATAGAAGCAAAGATCGTTGACCCTAAAATTTGCATTGTGCAGACGAATTATTTCACTGGAAATGGCTGCACAGAAAGTTCCAGTCAGAATATGTTATAATGGAAGAAGCGTTGACGTGTATAAACTGAGCGTATATCGCTTTGGTTTTTTTAAAATAGGTTCCAAAGTGATGCAAGTCACCGGAGCATTAAAATTGCGTATGGACAACTTCGTGACTATGGACTTGGGATTGCTTTCATACGGATTAACGACAAACAAAATGAGTTAACAGAGATCGAACTGAACTCATTTCGTGTTGATTTTTACATAAACTGTTGAGTTCTCACGAGTTCCTTTTAAATTAAGTGGCTGTGTACCCTCTTCCATAAAACAGCCAAAACATTCCTAAATGTAGTTTTAATACAAACGGTCACAGGGAAAACCCAACACTTCTCTACTGCTTTTTACTCGTGAAAGCACAAATCCAGGGCACAAACAAACAACCACGAATAATTGCATTTGCAGTTGTAACGCAAATTTGACAAACATAATTTTTGTAAAGAACTATAACAGCAACATTAATACACTCGTTCTCCGTCTAATTTAAATAACTGTCGTGATAACACACGTTCAGAAATTGATAGAAACAGGACTTCGGTAAGAAATACTACAATTTGTGCATGGACTCTTGGAAAAATTTACGGTTCTAGATTTTAAAAAATACTAAAAGCAAACACACTACTAGAGGACAATACAAAGGTAAACATTGCTCAGAAAGTCATCGGAACGTCATTTTTATTGCGCATTATTCTTCATGCCCGGAAGGTTTAGTAAACATTAGCCGAATATATGCTTAGTATAGCTTGCAAAAGACAAATAAGATCTTCAAAGCTCAACTTCGCACTGATTCAGACGGTAGAGATCGATAAGTTGTGTCAGGGTAGTTACTATGCGTCTTCAAACGGAAACGCGATCGGTGTCTTCAGGTTATAAGCGGAAACTGCAAATCTACTACAAACCAACAAAAGATTTAAACAATGCTTAAATTCGCAGTACTGCAGATCTACATATTGCGAGACTTACCTGCTTCAGCTATCAGCGGGACAGACAGACATATAATCAAGCATGTCACCAGGGGCCATAGAATCCTATCTGTTTTCATGCTCAGTGCGCTGGCGTATAAGTACTGCTAGCTCTCAAGAATCACGTCGGTCATGTCGGACGGCTTTTGGATAAGCTTGGCAGTTCAGCTACTGTGGAGAGTAGAAATTTCCCAGGACAATCCCCTGAATTTCCCGAAGACGCGAGCTCACGAGGTCTGGACAAGCTCATATACTGAGGATGGTCTGTTCATTTGCCAAATGTCACTTCCAGAGCCACGAGATATACAATCTGGTGCCAAAGAATGAAATCAGTTAACGATGGCTTGACTCGCTTGACATTCAGGACACATGTTGACGGGTTGGGGTTGGAGGCAAAAGAAAAGTAAATGTTTGTATTGCGGTCTTAAACGATTCTCCGGTTTCACTTGAAACTAGGGAGGAGAACAAATCATTTCTTGAATCTAAAACGATCAGATCGTGATTGGTAGGTCAAATCGTAGGTTCCATTCAAGATGTTGGCTTTCCTGCACGGTTTATGCACAATTTCAGTGTATGCAAGTGACAAAACAACCCCGCCTCTATCAATCACTGGGTTTACAAAAGGCTGTCAAGTGTTCGCCTATCCGACATAATGACTTACTGGAACCCTTGGGGCTGATTTTGACTGTTCTTGAACAATTGGATAGTGTTAGCGTTAACTAATGAGTACATTTCGTATTCAGTACTTTTCGCTTTATTTGTTCGGATCTTTTCATTTGGAACTGGGTATTGTGTTGACAACAAAACTTTTCCTGACGAGCCAGTGAACTGACGTAACGATAACCATAGGCGATTCTTTTAAACAAGACCTATTGTGTACATAAATCATAATATCATTGTATACTTTCTCCTGGTTTGTGCAATTTTGTCAGTTTCAAACACAAGAAGTAAATGGACACGTGAATAAGTCCACAAAAGTCATTTTACAGGCGAACACGGTCTGAAGTCTGAAGTTCACCGCTGTTTGTGCGGAAAATTGAGCGTAGCCGGTACATCAATCCTGGAGGCTTTTTAAAGCTTGTTTGATTATTTCATCTTTTAAAAGGCTTGAGCGCCCACCAACGGAACTCACTCTTCAGACTGACACCACTAACAACCGTTACCATCCGCTTTCGATATTCTGGCTGGAACGCATAAATCTATTTTCAAAATAAAAAAACCTGTGTTTGATTCAGTTCAAGCGTCGTCGGCTTATCAGCTCGTGGAAACTTACTACCAACACCACCCAAGTTCTAAACTCTAATGAAAATCACTAACCGTTTCAATCAAAACTTCTACCGAACTGCCTCATTCGGACAAACTTGAGACTATTTTGGGTCATTTTGTTTACAACTGCGCTCCACTTGAACCGAGCTTCAAATGTGAACCCATGGTGTGAAGTGGTCAGAAGAGATGCTATTGATCGCTAGAGCGACGTTTAGGCTTAATAATAAATGTCATTATTTTAGAAAAGGGACTTATAATCCAAATGCAACCCTATCTCCCCAGTAAATTACAAGCACCCGACCGCGATCTCAAAAGGTAAGTATGGTCTGAAGGAAAGAGCTAAAGGAGAACTTTAAATCCTTACCTTGAGTTTCAGTGAATACGCAGCCGTCTTTTGCAAACACAAGGGCCTTTGAGACAGCACGTTTCAAATTAAATCGAAGGAGTGTCTGTTACGGAATGCGAAACTCTAGGTTTTCAAGCAAGCTGTAAGTTAATGCTGGTGTCATATTTATTGGTATTGAAGAGCTATTCGATTCGTGACTCCACTTGGCTTCACAGATAACAGAAAATGTTTATAGATGCATCTTTCGTTAAGAAAACACGGAAAGTTGAGATATTTTCTAGGTTTGTTCGCTCGAGATCACAAATGAAAAAAAACTCGCAAAACAGATGATAAATAGTTTCTCGTGTTGCTAGTTAAAATATGAACGGCATCTTCGAAGTAGCACAAATATATTGAAATCTTTCAGCAGTTGTATAATTGATTTCATGACCAGGTTCTTCGATTTTAAGAAATGTATGACCAGATCCTTAGTGATGTTTTTTTTCCATATTCCCACGATTTAGTTTGAACTGAAACTGCAGTAGTTATACCCGCCTCATACTGTGGCCGTGTTTGCTTAACAAAGCAAGTAAAACAGTTTGTTTACTTTAACCAAGTATTTAGTAAACAACGGTCTGGCAATCGTAACTAAATCCATCCAGTTGTTAATTGCTCACTGGACGCCAAAACTGGTGCAAGACCAAGGAAAGTCTTATCTCGCGTAAAGCAATCAGAAAACATATTGTCTCTGATAGGCCAGTCAAACTGCACTGTAATGTCTAATGATCCGTAATTTATACACGTGTCTGTATCTTGAAGCATTCGTAGCACTTTAAACTCGTGATTCTCGCGATAACCTTTTTTAAAAGTCTTAAACTAATATTTGGCTTGTGAAGCACAATGTTAAGAAACCAGTAAGTAGACAATAATATAGCGGAGGTTTGTTTGTTATTCTGTGCATGTTTTAAATTGGGCACTTGACTTGGCTTGCCAGGCTTGTTTTCGTTCTTTTTACGCATTTCTTATAAATATTCTGAACTTTTGATTTATGAGAACTAATTAACACCAAATACTTCCACTCTTCAAGTGGGACGAAGTTAATGGTCAGTATATCATGGTGTATGAGTTTTTAACAACAGGTTCAAACATAAAGGCATTCCTGTGGTTTTAAGCATTTTTCAGTGGGTTGACCATTGAGGTGCAACCCTTTGTTCTATTTTACGCCAAGCCATTCCACACGTCTTAATGATACTGTCATCGGTATGAGCTTACTGTTTTTCTTTGAAACTTAAAAAATCGGGTTAAACAGGAAGAAAGATTTCTAACATTACTGTACTGCACAAACAAACACCCTATTATAAATTGATAATGTACAAAAATTCAGCTGGTGATTATAAAGATTATACACTTTTACTCAGTGCACTCGTTAATCGATCGTATTCCTTTGTTTCTATAATTTGACCACTTCCTCTTTTGCTGTTTTTATAGAATAATATTTTAAAATTTTGCACTCGACAAAAATTTCCAAGAGATTCTTTGCTTCAAGCATATTCTAGACTTCGACGAGTTTGGCAAGAGTTGTCCACAATTCGTTTGAAGGGTAACAAGTTTCAATCAACATATTCACAAATATGCTTGGATTGCGGTTGTTATCGCTAAAAAACCAGGATGTGTGTCCTTTTCCGATCTTTTGTGTCTGTGCACAAAGTCCGAAAACCTCAGTCTTGGTTACAATATAGATCACCACTGTATTTTATTTGACAAGTTGGGGACTGAGAAGTATTTTCTGTGATGACTAATTGGAAAGGTATTTTCATGTAAAGTTGGATAAAGATTATTCAATTGTTCAGTGGATTTACAAAGACTTGATCTTTATAAAAAAAATCGGATCACTATTCATTGGCACTGCCCTTGGCATCGTCTGAACCTGCGTATTTATGATACTAAAAGGTGTCTTTGACCTCTGTGAAGGCGGAGTTTGTATATTTAGCAACTCAAACAAATGTTGCACGAAATATTAGAACAAATCCAACAAGATCAAAACTCAAACACTGGTTCTTGAAAAGTGTGAATTGGCCTTTGTGTTTAGACAGTCAGTTGTTTTCTAAAAATAAAACTGAAGTTTTTCCGTCAAGACAGAAATGCTGTGGAATAACTTGTGTTTTTAAATTTGTAGTATGAATAGTGGGCGTTTGAATAGACCACTATATGCTAACGTTAATATTAAATTTATGCACCTTCTTTCCAGTCTATTCAGGGTACAAACTGGGTAGGAAGATTTTGTTGAATTAATGAGCCGAAATGTGGTCGCGCATGAAGGCTAATCTTTGTCTTTTTTTGTTTAGCTTTTTAATTTGTTGCACGAAATGAAAAGCTCAATCGCTGGTTCTTGAAAAGTTTAAATTGCTTTTTGTATTTAATCGTTGATTGTACTGAAGTACTGAAGCTTTAACAGAAATGAAGAAATGTAACATACACAGTGGGCTTAGGAATAGATCACTTTTCTAAGTCTTCAAATGCTTGTTTTCCCTCTTTCCTGAGTTTTTGTTGAACTAATGAAACAAACAAAAACGTTGGAGTGGTGCTTTTAATATTAACATTTATTGATTTTTAAGATGTGTGCTTTTTTAATTTCCTTTTAACTATCCGGATTGACAGTGATTGGCGTAGCTAGCTGTTGTGGTGTCATTTCCTCTACTATTTTTTTTAAAAAAATTTATATTTATGTATTACACGCTTTTTTATAAGAAAAATTTTACAAGAACAACGGGGCTCAACTGGCCTAAAAGTTAAGTACAACCTAAGAACAATCGACGCTCGGTTTCCAGTACGAATAATTTTTTTACACGTTCTTGGGAGAACAAATTACACACTCAGTTTAGAAGTCAACGCAGATGTTCGGGTACAAATACAATGCATTGTATTGTTTTTCACAGAAGATCTAGCGGAGTGTTTGCCCCGTTCATTCCTGGTTGAAAGCAAATCCCACATGTCACTCTTTCACTCCATAACATTAGTGGCAGCAATCTAGCGACGGTTTTCAAATTAAGAGTTTCCAAGTTTTGAACACATTTTTGTTAATTCGCAAGAACAAATATTAACAACAATGGAGGCTCAAGTTGTCGTAAAAATCTTAAAATAGTAATAAGGATCAGCCAAAATTTACTGGTTCTTATAAAAAAAAAAAAGCGTGAAATCTTGGTAAAGCTCAATAAATAAATAAAAAAACAAAGGAATGGCCAAGCAACTTTTTTTTCTTTTCTTTTCTTTTCTTTTCTTTTTTTGCATTCTGAGTGACTAAACTGAGAGGAATTTAGCAATAGCAAATTGGTTTATTGCTTGAGCAAGTATTGGAAAAAATAGTCGTAGTCATTATCATATGAAAATACTGTAAAACT
The DNA here is from genome assembly GCA_026167885.1 of Bergia puertoricense. NCBI lineage: Eukaryota > Metazoa > Cnidaria > Anthozoa > Zoantharia > Parazoanthidae > Bergia > Bergia puertoricense. Next base: position 10,676 of record JANSTQ010150311.1, read on the forward strand.
TCCGAATATAAGGGCTTATAGCTTTCAAACCAGCTTTAATCGGTCTGTATTCGAGACTGGGTTTACTTTGGATGAGGAGCTTATATTCATAGGGGAATTTGCGTTTCAAATTAGTTGGGCTAATAGCCGGGTGGAGTTTTTAACATTTATAACTTCAAAATAACAGTTGAAACACTTTTTAAAACACGTTAAATAGTAATTTACTAGCAATAATCTTGTTAACCGTATTTGAAGATAAAAAACAGCTCCAAAGTTAAATTGGTTTACATTCATTTCAAGACTTACCCCAAATAGCCTCCAAGTATAAGCCCATGCTATAGAAAATAGAAAATATCAAAGCTTCCTGAGAACAGCTTTTTAATAATAAAAAAAAAATCAAACAAAAAAATAACAGCTATACAGCAGATTGAATCAGAAAAGAACAAACAGCCGTTTTTAATCAGAAAATCAAAGGTTCAGAACGCATTACCATTTTCTTTATTGCTGCACGACCTGAATCCCGGCCACAGCCAGGTTGCCGTCGGTGCGTCGGCAAATCTCAGTCATCTCAAAGAGCGCCGCAAGTTCCGACATTTACGGCGGCGCTGTTTCAACCATAAAATGAACATGTCGGCAGATTTGTGACTTGTGATTGGCTACTTAAGCCTTATGTCACCATGGATACGGAGAGTATTTTTAAGGCCTTTTAGTAAAGAAAACAATCGTTGTCCGTGTATTGGATTCTGGGCTGTCTCTGTGGTCTTCGAAAGGCGGTTAGAACTATTTTATATCATACAGTTTAACAGATGTCATTGATCTTATCGTTAAACGTGCTTCGCCTTTACTAATGATCCTGTGGTGTTCACCTAGCTAGAAAAAGATTTCCGACGTACAATTGTGTATCATAAAACATCTAATGCATTCACGTTGGAAAAATAAACTGTAGATCCGATTTAGTGTCCTGTCACGTCAGGAAATGAGGATTATCAAGTATTTCCCTTTTTTATTTGTTGAGTTAAAATTGATTTCCGGAATCCAACACACTATTTAACCCAAAATGTATCCAATTATTTAAACAGGCAAACCTACACCTATGATCCCAGCAAATCACGTAGCTTAGTTCTAATAGAGGGGGGGGGGGGGGGGGGGGGGGG
>JANSTQ010150322.1:0-11808 GCA_026167885.1 Bergia puertoricense
AATGCTTGAAATACTGTAAATAAGCCCCCTGAGGGCTTAATAGAATATTTACGAAACTGACTTCGCTGAAGTATGACTTTCATACAGTTTTAATAACAAATCACGTATGTAATCCTGTAGTATTCAAAGTTCAGTTTCAAAACTGACAAAAAAACCTGAAAATTATTATTTTTCTCATTTGTGCCAAAGATATATGAATTAAAAAAATTGAATGTCGAACTGATAACTTTCTGATATTTTGCTGAATTAAATAAGCCCCCCCCCCCCATCTAAAGTGCTTGAAATAAATAAGTTCCCCGGGGGGGGGGGCTTATTAGAGAATTTACGGTAAAAAAAGATCTTCGGCGCTTGAATTGCGTAGGACATGTCTGAGGACCATCTTGTGATAATTTAACAGTGGAATTCAATCCTGGAACGAGTCTGGATGTGTAGAAATAGGCAGAATGATTCAGTATTGTCAGCATCCATATAAGGAAAATAACTCGGCGGCTGTTCGCAGTGATAAACGAGGTTTTTGTCGCGTAGCGAACACAGTGGAATCTCTCAATGAACTTATTGCAAGCATACTCAGCACAGAAACTGTGGTTGAAGCATCCATAGCAAAAGGAACAAACTTGTAGGGGGCTGACCCAATATAATATGATATAAACCTTCTTAATGTTAAGTAGCAGGCTAAAAAGAGGTATGAAGAGATCTGATACACATATGTTGGCTACTAAAAGGTCGACTATTGACCGTAACAGCTTGTTTGTACGTCTAACGTTTATTAGTATTAACTAAACAGGTTAATAGGCTTTTCGCGCGCTCTTATTGGTTCATCAAACACCGAATATCCTGTGCTATTCACTTCGGTCACTCATGCATGAAACGAGCGTGCGAGTGAGATGGACGTGCGTTAGACTGAGGCTTTTTTTTCGCTCACTTTTTTGTTTTGGTTAATACTAAAACAATTATCCCCCTCAGTGTCGGTACCTGCACTTCGGAGGATAATTGTTAATTATCAGCACGTTACCCACAAATGATAACAGCAATAGCAACGCAAAGCTTCAATAATCAACGGAGATTCCTCGGAACAATGCGGTTGGATGGCAGGATATGTCCCATTTCCAATTATAGAATGGATTGCAGTGCTTTTGTTTGCCATTGCTAGGGTTTATTTCAGAAAATAAGATCTTGTGATAAATAGCTTCAAGAAAATTGCAGGAGAGACTATTTGAAGAAAGATGATTACAAAATATTTTTTAACAAGAATAATAAATGCATGAGGACATGGTTTAGCAAGGAGTTTTTTCAAACTAAATCAATTATCATTGCAATCGCTTTCATAGGACATGCAAAAGACGATAAATAGCGAGAATATTCAAGATATTCACTAAGCATAAAATAATCGAGACAAACTTCTCTTTGCAAGATATATCCAGAGTACGCGATTTTAAAGTTGACCCACGCAGCAAACCCTTACCTGTACCAGACCAGAATTTGCCACCGAAAATCCCTACCCCATCCCAGACTGAACATGCAAAACCCCTACCTTGTCCTTTCTTCGCCCCAAGTACCTCAGTTGCGCGCAGCGCTTGCGATTATTCCGAATGCGCCTCGGTTCGAGGCAGCACAATACAAAAGGAGAAGTGTCGATCGAGACACTAGCTGTCGGGCATTTTAGCCAGTTTCACAATCACGCGCAGAGCAAAGTAAGGATTTTTACTCGAAGTCAAAACTCCTGTTTACATTATTCTGTGGCAATTTTTAAGTTACTCACTGTAATCGTTTATTTACAGATTGTGTTGCTCCACCAGCTGAAACCCTTTACCTTGTTCTGTGCTAGTCACCGGTGTCTTATTTAGAAAAACCGCGCTCCTCAACGGGAAAAGTTCAAATTTTTCCCGTTATGATTGTCAAATTAGGCATATGTATCACACGCCACAAAACTATCTGTTCAGCAAAAACTTCTGTCAATACATGCTTTCGCATGTGCAACTGAATTGGCATATCCATTTCAAAAATTTTGTCAAGCGACAAAACTTCAAAGGGCTCTGCAAGTGAGTTTTGAGCCAAAATTTTGTAAAATGCGCAAAATAACATTCAACCAATGTTAGGTTGATGCCGGCTGTCAGTAATCTGAAATAATCAGTATTTTTGCGAAAGATAAAGGAATGTGTGTTTCAGAGGCTATTTTGTAAGTAAAAATCTTACTTTTTTTACAAACAGTGCTTTACGCAAGATACCACAGATTATCTGGCCTGCGCCGCAGACACTCGAGGTATAGGACAGTGTATACGTTTTTACCGTACCGGAGGTATCTTCTACAGCGCAGGCTAGTTAATTAATCTAAGTCAATTAACCACGCTGCTATTCATACATTAAACGCAACATCCAATTAACCAATTAACGAAGCGTTCTATGCACAGTTTCTAAAGTGTGTTTGTATACATTCGAAATTTGAGTTCATTGGAGTGAACGCAGATAACTGTTCCATTCGAGATAGTACTGTAGATTACTCACAGACCTAGATATCTTCGCTGAAGTTTCACTAATGATTTTCACACCCAGTTGAGTCACAAAGCGAGCTATTACTTGCTTCCAAAATCCTAAAGCGTTTTAGAAAGACGCTGTTTCTGGAAAATATGCGGGAATCACGAAATTGTTTGTCAACATTCCTTGGTTTCACGGTCATTCTTTTACTAAGTTGTGTAGCTGGGTTTGTTTCAGCTTTGAAAACTATACACATCGGAGGATTGTTTCAACTTTCCCCCGTGGGGGGGAGAGAGGCTTTCGCTTCTGGTGAGTTGATGAGAAAAGCGGCTTCTATGGCGGTGGATGATATTAACAACAAACGGGAGATATTGCCGGGATATCAACTGAAACTACATGCAAATGATACACAGGTTAGTGTCTTATTTGTTTTGTGTTCGTTTACTTTAATGTAATGACCACGCGGACGTTTATAGGTCTCAGAAAGAAACAAGCTGACTATACTCATGTGAACGTCAAAAACACTCAATAAACCTCGCTGAAAAGGACAATTTGAGGAAAGTGTACCGTTTTTATGAATAGCTTGAAATAATTCTGAATTTAGTTGAGAAGCTCTGGTTGAAAATAGTTTCCTTCTGCCATTTTATCTTTGTTTACATGGTTGTTTGATAGTGTTTCAGCACAAATAGTCCACAGATTTGACTGATTACTGACTCGTTTCATAATTTATTAGCTCAAAAAAAAGATAAAGGCCAGTCAATAAATCAAAACTCAAAAAATCTCTCTCTATATTTTTTTCAAGTGGGTTATTGAAGTGGAAACAACACTTTTATTGGCCATTAAAAACTTTTGAAAGTACATGTACGTGAACATAACATATAGCATGTAGCATCGGAAACTTCATGAAACTTCACAAAAGTTCTGTTGAAAGGTAATTTACCTGTTTACCCCGTGGACTAACGGGTTTGCAATCAAGCGCACAGATATGAGATTTCGAGTTTAGTTTCCCGGCAGTCTTTCCATAAAAGTTTAGTTGACTAAAAGTGAGTTACTTTGCTAGCTATTTTTATTGAAATTTCGTGCTTGAATTATATTAATGTATCCCTCAGTCGCAATAATAATATATATTTTCAGTTCTCGGCTGTTCTCCAGCGTGTAACTATACACTTATTATGGTACTGATAACAAGCCGACAGCAGCAGCAGCACTTAACAATAACAATAACAATAACAATAACAACAACAATAACACCACGAACACCACGAACACCACCACCACCACCACCACCAACAACAACAACAACAACATCATCAACAACATCAACATCAACTTTTTCAAGGCCACTATCTACCCTAAATTTGTTGGATTGGTAAGAGAATTGGGGGAGATATCTAGAAAGGAAAGAAAATCGAAGGGGTTCACCAAACAGTTGTCTTAAGGGAGCAAGTGTCACTCTTCGGATGGCGGACGATTTGGCATCGTCCATTAATTATTAACCCCCAAATTTAATTTTTAACTTACTAATCAAAATCTTCAAAATAAATCACCATCTTTTAATTTATAATATATCTTCACCAAAAAATCCCGAAATTTTTACAGAAGTTTGTCAGGTCAATCATCATAAAATGATGATCCGAAATTTACATCCTTGAAATTGAATGCGAGAAAATGGCAAAAATGTCACTAAATCTTATAAAAATAGAGAGTGGCCTTAAACTGTGTTTCATTTTCCCGCAGTGCTTGCCGAGCCTTGGGTCACGCGTGTTATTTGACTTAATCCACGCAGAACCCACGAAACACGTGCTGCTTGGCGCGGGATGTTCGGCAGTGTCCCGCAGGATAGCGAAAGCAGCCAAGACATGGAATCTCAACATGGTAAGTCAAGGATTTCAGATTGAACTAATCAAAGGAAAACGATTGCACAATCTTTCCACTGTTTGGCAAAAGACGATAAAAATTCAATTGTAACTTCTGCTATGAATAACTGAAGCGCAATCAGTCTACTTTAAACGTTGCAAGTATGTATTGTTGCAATATTTCACCACGTGATAAGTGAAACAGTTTCAATCCCGCCACTAAATTACTCTATAAGCCAAGGATCCAAAAATTTAGTTTCGTAGCACCTCCCATGGAACAGAGTTTCCTTGGTATCAAATTAAAGCTTAGATCCGGTAGTGACGAGTGCGCACGAAAGAGAAAAACAGATTTCTGAGGTGAGGGGGAGGGGGAGGGGGAGGGGGTAAGTGGGTAAGTGCAAGTCAAAGTTGGCAAGCAGCGAAAATTTGGCGATTTTATCTCAAAAACCGCGACATCAGAAAAATCAGGCTTTTAACAGCGAAGAAACTATAGAGAATGTAAAGTGAATCTTACTTGGACGTCCACGCGAAATTTATTATACATTCTTACTCAAAGCTTGTTTTTAAAACTTCGCCAATGTCGCAGTTCTTGATATATCACAAAGCCCCAAATTTTCGCCGCGTATCAACTTTGACTTGCTGTTTTTATTTCTGACATTTAAAAAGGATAACTTCAAATTTTAGATTGATATGCAAAACCCGATAAAGATCTACTAGATTAGATTGCAAGGCCTTCCCGTTGACTTTTATTTTCCTTCGCAGCAAGAGATGTGTCGAGGGAGACTTCAGTCTTGCTGCGAAGGAAATTAAGCGTATGATGGGAGGTTATAGACAGCGCAACAGTTCAGTTTTTTCTCTGAAACACGTTATTTTCGGTCCTTTGGCGAAAATAGGGAATGTTTGGTTTATAGAATGAACAAGCTTGACTGCGAAGAATTTTGTGCCTTATTTACTTTTCCCGCCGTTTGCCGATTGACGCACAGTCGTGGTGCTTGGTTCCTTTATTTTTAAGCGCATCGTGAGTTCTTGGTCATGAATTAAAATAAACAAAACGCAAATCGTAACGACTGGTTGGCGGGTGATCTCTAAATAAATTTAACTCTGACAATCGACGAGATTCTCTTTGAAGCTTTACCGAGTGCGGTTTGAGAAGACTTGCGTATATTTTCCCTTTGTTTATATTGTCGAAATTAATATCTAGAGAAATTACTTGTTTTTCCTCGACTATCCTTTAGCAGTGGAGATGATATACATAAAATATGCGAAAAACGTTGCCATCTCCATGCAATTGGCAAAACCAAGCACGAAAGGAATTATAGCAATTATTTTACGTTGCATACTGTCCACTAATCTGTACTCGGAGAAATCGGAATTAAACCAGCAAAGCATAAAATAAAGTAGTTTTGATAAATCAGGATAAGTTGATGTCCCAATTGTCTCGTAGTTTTAAACATAATTCTGGAAACCAGGTTTTAATGTTAACGAGTGAAAACAACAAACATTCTTCTCTTATTGAACAGTCAGCTTTTACCAATTAGTGCAGTAAACGTTTTTCCAGAATTTGGTCAGTGTTTAATCGAGTTTAACACCCTTCATTTCTTTTGAATAATTGTATATAAGGTGCAGGGTTTTTCCAATTAACATCTTACACCCTGCGCTTTATCTCTTTTTGTGTTTTAAAAATAGTCTTATTACATTATATGGAAATAAATAACCAACGAATCTTCGCTGTATGCGATTGAACGATCTTACTGACTACTGTAACTAGACACCGGCTTTGAATGAAATCTATTATCTAGCTAACATTTAATTTCGGTTTTGAAATAAACTACATCAACTGTATATTGCTCAGCAAAAATCCTCCCAAATTGTACTGGTGTTTTCCAGCCTATATGGTCAGCAGTTATTTTAAAAAAGAAATTTTGAAAAATATAAAACCATGGTTTAAATGATCAGTGGCTATCATTTAAATTTTAATTCGATGTTATTTCGTACAACGTTAAACCCTCCGGTTCCGCTTCAATATCAGTAAACAAATTTATTCACTTGTTGGTTTTAATTTCCACACATATAGCGGATGCAAGATACAAAGGAACATTAAATAGAGTGGAGGGTGCCTGATTTACAATCCTAGGGTGCTATTCAGGCAATCCTGACACCCTTACACATTTTTAGCTTATGGTAATGGCGGATACGGAGTGACAATTAACAGAAACAAAAAAGGCTTTATTTACATGTCTGAAATTCTAAAAGCATATAAAGCTTGAATCGATAGAAACTTTCAAAAACTGACAACAAGGATTTTATGTTTGAAAAAATTCAAAATGGATGACAATTTTCAGATTTACAGGCTAGTAGGTAAATGTGTAATACGCTAGGGCAAGCATTGAAGCGCCCTTTAGATGTACCAAAGGGTCAAGAAAATGTAAATATATATTTTCGAACAAAAGCAAGCCCTATCTTGTCGTTAAATATTGATTTAGGAAAGGGCATATTTTGAACTCGAGGCAACTAGAAACTTACTATATGATTGAATTCGCCAAACAACACTGAATGAGAGAAAATTTGTCATATAAAATTCAAGGAATCCTAACTTTCATTTGACAATTTTTTTCTTAATTAATGAATTAAATTCGACTATAACACGACGTTTGAAACAGTGTTATCTGATCATTGACAAAATTTCATATACAGAAATTGAACAAATCAGTTGAATGTATACTAGCCAGCTGTTTTCTGTTACTGTTTGAAAATATTGCTTTTCAAAAAGACAAGGAAACGAACTCATAAGATCTAATTCCAATGAAATACACGCTTTTTTATAAGAACAATTTCATAAGAACGAGGCTCGCGAATTATTTTTTTTATGTTCATGGAAAAACAAATCACACAGTTCACCCATAAACCAACACAGATGTTGGGGTACAAATATGATACATTGTACTGTTTTTGACAGAAGATCTAGCGGAGGATCTAGCGGAGTGTTTGCTCTTTCATTCCTGGCCGAAAACAAATGCCCATGTCACTTCTTCTTTCCGCAACATCAGCAGCAGTAAACTGGCGTTTTTATTAATCTTATTTAAGAGACTCCAATTTCCGAAGGTTTTTATGTTAATTTATGTGTAAGGTGCAAGAACAATTGAGGCTCAAATTGTAGTAAAAATTAAAACGATGAGGCTCAGCGGAAATTTACTGGTTCTTATTTTTTTTAAAAAGCGTGCAGTGTGTTTGCAAAAATAAATTACAATTTGCAACTACGTTTACTTTGTTTCAATATTTTATTGGCATCAAATTTCAAATGAGGGAATTCTTAACTGTCCCAAATCCAAGTTAATATAATTCAGGTTTATTTTTCATATATATCTAAGACGACTACTCGACGGTTTTTCTGGCAGTAAAATGGCGCAGAAGCTTTTAGTTTTTCCAACCAATTACTTGAAGTGACATGATTTCAACTTTCAAAAATTCTATGGTTTGCAATACAGTAACTTATAATTTCTTCAACCTTTCTTCTCCCTAATTTTTAATTATTTCGCCGTTGTTTATGACACTTTAACCTGAAAAAAGCCATATATGTCATAACACAGATATTTCATTTAGCATTGTCTACGAAATAATTTGCCTTACTGAGTAACAAATTAAATTTTTATAATAAAATATCATTCGGGGGCATTTGAAATGAAGTTTTTCAGTATAAATACCGTACAATAAATAAAAGTTTGAATATCAACCGTTTGGATTGAAAGCTTGTCATTTCGTGTTTAAAAGTAGAACTACCTTCAACCGCGAGCTTTCCAAAACATGATTAATTCATAACTAAATTAAAATTATAAGACTTTGCTCATATAATTTGCCTTTTAAGTTAATTGAAAGATTCCCTTGGGAACTAAAAATGTATTAAGGTAGTTTCCCATCCACTTAACGGGATACGAATTCAAATCTTGGTCCTTTTGTTCACTTTTCCTAATTTCCGCAATTGTACGTATTGTTTGTTTTGGACCCTTTCTTTGACACTCATCTGCAATCTATAAATACAAATCCGTCATCAGGACAGGAAACTATTGACCTTCCTTTAACACACTCGAGGTTTATTTTCTTGTGCTGTAAGTTCTCGATAGACGTACAAAGCTCAGTAAAGGAGGAAGTGAAGAGGAAATATATATTCTTACTGACGGTCACTTAATTAACCGAGACAAGCGTTCGTCGGAAAAATCATCTACAGCTTGTGATTCAGACTAGATATTAATGCGGTGCCTTTTATGTGAGATGTCGGAACATATTGAGTTAGCTGAACAAGTTTGTTGCCCAGGTTTGTTGACGAACTTCTAATCGAGTTTGACAGTTCAAGATTTGGTGTAATCTCAGCAACTTCGTCGTAAAGTTGACACTACGCCTGCTCCCAGAAACTGCGAGATTTGTCTTCTTCAATCGACAGAAAATTTGTAAGTTAATAGGTTGAGACAACGATGAACAACTCAACAATCGCAGCGATATGCGCTGAGCTTCCATATACAGTGAATGTGGTGCCATTTATCTCAACGCGGAAGACACATTTGGTGACTATATTTACTATCGTCTTCAACAGCATATCTTGCCCTTTGGCCATAATAGGAAATGTTCTTGTTTTCGTAGCGATTCTGAGAAAACCACAACTACAAACTGTATACAACACTTCAGTATTGTTTCTAGCGTTTACAGACCTCGTGGTCGGGCTAGTTGCTCAACCAGCATTCCTAGTTTACCAGGCAAGCAAGTTACTAAGTGCCAACTTCAACTGTATTTCCTTGGCGATTTACACATTTATTGTGTTTTTGGGAACGGGACTATCGATGATAACGCTAAGTTTAGTTTCGTTGGAGCGATATTTTGCTATATTTCACCCATTCAAGTACAACAGCTATGTGACGGTGCATCGCATTGTATTTACGTTTGGGATTGTTTGGACACTGTGGACCGTGTTTATAACACTTCTTCGCTTCTTCCCCGGAGTAAACAGTACAGTTTACATTATGACAGGTACTGTCTTGATCGTCGTCTGCATAACGGTCGTTTTCACTGTCTACGTGAAAGTGTTACGACTAACAAGACGAGTGAAAGCATCAGTTAAACCCATAATTCCCCTTGAGCCTTCTGCCCAGCCTTCGCTTCCTTCCGTCAACCCAAACCCGAGTATCAGAGCCGCTCGGGGATCCAAGACAGTCGCTTATGTTACCGGCGCATTATTCATTTGCTTTGCGCCCTCACTTTATGCATCAGCAGTTTACCAGGCACGGTTGCTAAGGGGTGACGTATTATATCATGTGCTATATCCACTTACAGACACTGCAGTGCTGTTTAACTCTTGTTGCAATCCGCTAATTTACGTTTGGAGATCAAACAGCATTAAAACGAGCCTCCGCACCCTACTCGGATGTGAGGAGAATTCCTCGAACAATGAAATACTGAACAGTATCTCTAGACGTATTACATTGCAGAAACCGCCGACAAGCAACCATAAAACAGCTTGAAAGTTTTACATATTTTAATATGTAAAAATAGTTAAAACTGGGAGAAAAAAAGTGTGTTATTTGAAGTTGTATTGGAGTGTTTCTTTTTATTAGAGAAGAATGAAATTGTCGGTAAGATTTGAAGATTTGAAGAACGCTCAACCTGAAAAACGTTTAACTGCAAAGCAACATACTTCGAAAGTATATGTGGAGAAGCTATGAAGCAATCTCTTCAAATAACTCAGTTACCATTCGTTATGATTTTCGTTATCGTTATCGTTATCATCATCATCATTACGTTCATCAACAACACCTTCACCATCATAACACATACATCACCATTATCATGACCATCGTCATCATTATCGTCATCGTTATCATCAGCATCACTATTATCAACTTCAAGATCATCATCACCATCATTAAGATTATGATTATGATTAGGATAATCATCACCATCATCATCAGTATTATTATTACTAGAAATTTCTAATGGTAATAGGAGTGCTGTGAGTTACAATATAAAAGTCAAAAGCAACAAAGTAAGATATGTAAATATTTGTAAGGAAAAGCATATAAAGAATAATTATGAGTTCAGATTTATGACTATGAGATTTTTGTCTGAGTGGCAAGATTTTGATACCCAGTACACTTGCTTAAATCAGTTTGGCAATCTTCAAAGGAAGATTTCTCGGTTTTGTTTTTGTATGTACGTAAAATGTTGACAGAATAATCAATCTCAAGTTGTTCGTCCACTCTAGACAATTGCAAAGTTTATAATTATGCTTTTTCAAAATGAGAACCAATAACACGTATTATTGATGTAAAGAAGTCACTCGTTTTGGCGACTCGACGTGATAATTACAAATAATTAAAATTGCTGTTGTTATTAAATATCTCATAAAATCCGCTTATCACAAACCCAATAACCAAAGACAAACCCAAAGACCTATCAAAAAATGCCGGACAAATTACCTGAAAATCATCAACTTCACAATCAAGCGAGCACGCTGAAATCTGTTTGCAAATTTGCGAAATAAATGTCCCGGAAATATGCAGTTCGATAAGAGTTCGATTGGATCATGGCAATTGTTACACGTTTGGCGAACAGGCTATCCTCGAAAAACCTTGTAATCACAAACCAAATAAAGATCTACAATCGCAGAAACAAAATGCCAGGTAATAAGCACTACCTCAGAGTCCACGTTACACCTGTCCAGCGCACGAGGCGCAAAATTTGCACGAAAGTGAGACAGGAGAGTTTGTCAAAGTTTCTTGGCATTCGAGAAAAGCCATAGTGAAGTCATTTGAAATATGTCGTTCGCTTTACTCGTAGCAATCGTTATTAATACTATTGTTATTTTCATCGTCGTGGGTCAACCCCTCTCTTAGGTTAGGGTTGGGTTAGGCTTAGCTTTAGGTTTAGGTTTTGGGGAGGGGTGGGTGGGTCCGCATCATCCTCATCGTTCTCGCGTGAATTAAACTAGAGATTTGTTGGCGCGTTTCAAATTAGAGACAAAGGTTAATGAAAATAAAAAGTATCAATGTATACTGTTACTGGCTGAAGTTAAGCCCTGGCCAAACGTCCATGCAAGTCAGTGCAAGTTTTATACTTGCGTTCAACCTGTGTTTCGTTTGACCATCAACTTGCATGGGATTGCACTGATTGGCCTCAACCGAACTCCATGTAAGTCTTTATCGGTGACCGAACGGAGTGCACGTTGAACGCATGTTTGAAGGTCTAAACTTACTTTCTCTTTTACTCAAGCTTATATATCTATGCACATGGCTGGGCCAGTTAAGGCAGTTCAAAAGTATAAGCCTGTGGGTTCTTTTTGAGCTGTCTTACCATAGGGGAATTAATTAATAATTAATGATATCTGCTTCTTTAGGTTCTTTTTTCATCCTATTTCTTTTTTCTGATTAGGTTTGCAAGCATTTTTCTAATGGCATTTGAAAATGCACACTTTTTGCAAGTGTTTGAAATTGAGCAA
>JANSTQ010150333.1:0-22151 GCA_026167885.1 Bergia puertoricense
TATAAAGTGGAATAGAAAAGTATCACAAAGCGGGACAACTAATGACTTCTGTTAAAAATTCTTATTTGGACTTTTTATTCTTTTCAAAATGTCCTCGATAAATTTCAGGAAAAGTCACAAAATTCTTGAAAGATGGCGCGGGCACTTTCAGTCCCCTCCCAGTCTGAATAGGGTTAAGTAATTAATATTAAAATTTATGATTATTGATGGCATAAATTTCATCGCCCGGTACCCTTGTCTATTCCGCCGGCCGTTGGTTTTCCAGTGAAATGGCGCCAAGCCATGCGTTGTTTTAATTTTGTCCTCGACCGCCACCAAAGTTTACTGCGTGATTTATAGGTTGTTTATCCACTATCGAGCGATATTGCTCTTCCGGCTGCCCTGTCTATTTAAAGCATCATATCAAAGCAGTTTGCGGTGGCGTCGAACGACAGAAATAGATCGCCGAAGTCTAAGAGAATATTCTAAATTCTTCTTCTTTGAATCACGCAAGGGATTATTGTTCTCCCTTTTACTAGAATGGGCGTTAAAATTTTGTTTCTTTTCAACCAAATGCAAAAGTCGTTGAGTAATTTAAGTTTACAAGTTTTTCAATAATACTTCTGCACTTCAAATATACATCACAAGCAATCAAATAGTGTTCTGCGTCAGCTGGTTCATTAAACAGTTATAGAAAGCCAGACTGTTGACAAACACTCATCAAGAGATGCAAGAATCACAAATGATTTGGCCCGATATGGTTCACTGATATGGACCATTTTTACAAAAATAAAACACAAAATGCCTTCTTTTATCTTGTTTTTCTTCACTGACTACGAAAGGTCAGGTACTTTAGCTGTAAACTAAAATGGCATTTTGAAGCGCATGTACAATTTTTATTCCGACCTGACGATCAAAGTTTTCCAAATGACTTTAAAATTCCATCGTGTAGTAGTTGTTATATGAAATATTTACACATAGGCAAGGAAGAACTAAATGAAATCATAATTCGTTAAATTTTGAACGCTGGTGTGAAACTGAGCTTGCGATTTAGTTTTCAAACTACTGACTGAGAAAACATAAGATCCGAAGAGACAATATCCGAATATCTCAGTTGCTTCTATTGGAGTGGGATGACGTCACAAAATAAACAGATCAGAAAGAGATCCGGAAGGCAAACATCGCACGATGTTAATAGTTGAACTTCAATGAGGAAACACTTACGATAATAACACGCGATCGTGAGGTTTATAGTTGTGGTAAATAGGTGGATTGATCACCAGGAGTCTATCAAGCTTACGTTTTGAAAACGAAATGTATTAAAGCTAAGAAAATGTAATTCAGTTTTTCCACAGACAGAATATGAATAACTATTCTTCGGCTTGCCTCTTCGGGAGCATGATGGGGGTGGGGGGGGTGGGGGTATTGTTAGGTGGGTTAGTAACACAGAGTTGTCGTTCATTCTCACACCCAGAGCCTATGCAACCCATGGACAAGGGCTCTAGCTAAATTGTTAGTACATTTTCTAGTGAAAAACCAAAAAATAGTTCAAATTTTTTAAATGAAGTAATTCGACAGTGACTTGATAAGACGGCGTTACTCGTTAGTCACGCTACGATATGGTGGTATCACACCTTAGTCACGCTTTAGTTTTCGGTGATGTGTTACAACAACGGCAGGTAATACAGTTTTCTTGTACTTTTTAAAATGAATTCAGGAAGTGGAGCTGCCATAGGAGAGTGAACCTGTTTTTAACCGGTTAATAATTATTAGCTGTTGGCCAACGCGACCTGCCGTCAAACCGTATGCAAACAATTGCAAGTATCGTTTGTATTTTGAATTCATTCAGGCAAGACACCGCGCCTTTTAAAAAGGGATGAAATAATTAAACTAATTTTGTAGTAACTTATTTATCATTAGGTTTTGGCGTTCATTTCTTGCGAAAAAAATCCCACAAAATTTAATTCACATGCGAGAACATAAACCTTTAATTTAATCTCAGTGTATTTCTGGCCGAGTCGAAATGTTATCACTCCAATCAAATCGAAGAGCGGGTTTAGGCAGCTAAACGAGTACTGCCTCTGATCGACATCCAATACTCAATGCTAAAGTTTTCTTAATTTTCTTTTTCTCTAAAAATAATTGAGGACTTTAATAAAAAAAAACACAACATGCTTCCACAACTCGATCTTCAAACGATGTGAAATGCCGAATAATAACATTTTGTGCTTTTATCACTGAACTCGAGAAAATTAAATTGATTCGTTTTGGACTCTATCAAGATTTGAGAGTCTTCCTCCCTCTCATTCGTTGAACACGGCGCTGACCAAACTCCTCCAGTACTGTAGTCCATAATTAAAGTAGTAGACCACTGAATGACTGTAAGTTCAACGCAAGTAGACAACAGGTTGATGGTTAAAAAATCGTTCACTTTAGAACCAGACCTTCCCAGTAGTCAAAAGAGCGGACGAGAGGGAAGTCGCGGGCTCGCGGCAGGGGGAACACACCTGCAGATCACGTGACGTGACTCGACAATAAACGTATGCCCTCAGACTTGGAGGGGACACCAAAAACATGCAACCTGTTTGTTATATGCAGTAAACTCTATAAACATTAACTCTACTCTGACAGAAGGTTTCTTCCCTTCGATTCATTTTATTTCTTTACTTCAAGTTCATCGATCCATGACTCGATATTTCAAAAGCCTGTTGCCTATCACGCGATTTGGTTTGTCAACAAACACTCCACTGTGTTCTGCTCTCAACTGAACATGTTCCACCTGTAGTCTCAAGCCACGTGTTCTGTTCAGCCAAATAAACAAAACAAAACAAATCAAATCAAATCAAACAAATCTATTCGCTCCATCTGTGCTCTCAAGTCTACGATCTTCCTTTTTTCTTACGATGAGCAAGGCGGTCTGTTTTGTCTTGAATATGTACTATTGTAGTTTGTTACCAGGACAATAGGTTTTAGTACATGTACAACATCTGAGACAGTTTTCCTTCAATTAGTTTCAAATTTTTCAGGTTGGGTCAAGGGGTAGGAGGGGATATTTGAAATCTTCTAGAAATCCCTGGAGGAAGGAAAGGGTTGACCAATTTTAAAGTAGCTCTTGGCTATAATTGATATAAATTATCATGACAGGCTTCATGGCACAACATTTTCTTTGAAAAAATTTTCATAACCCCACAAAATTTTCTGTAATAGTTTCATGGCTAACCGCTTTTCCTTCTGGCCCCCTCCCAGGTATAATTAATGACAGCTCCCTAACGTAAGACCAAAAACGCGTAGCTTCTTGTTCGGGTCCCAAAATATGGTAACACAACCAAGGGGCTGACGTTTTAGAGAAGGGAATCGTAAGCTGATTAAGATTGTATCAAAGTCATCATCTAAGAAATAGATAAATAGTTGATAAGCGTGGAGAGCAAGAACTATGATAAGAATTTGTCGGTGCTTCAACCTCCTCACTTGTCTTTCCCTTCTTACAACTGCAGGGCAACTTACACAACTAACTTTGTCATATGTCAAACATCCGGCCAAACAAACAAAGTTTTAATCAGCTGGAAAGGATTGTAGTGATGTGTTGCTAATATATGCTGTGCTCTGTTTTATATAACACTGCTTCCATCGAGTTGCGTTTCTCTCCAAATATACATCCTGTGATACGTCAGCAATATCAACAATAATTTCAGTTAGCCCGAGCCTTCACAGACCATACATAAAAAATGATTTATAAACGATGTCGTATCATATCGAAGATGTTACAAAGAATGCTGCAAGTGCTGCCAGAACAGAACAACACCCTTTCGCCAACGCGGAATGAAAATAAATCCAATATTCGTTGCACATGTTTCACTTCGCGTCTGGCTGTTAATAGAATTTTTGTATACGTATTGATCGCTGAAGGGCAAAGGGCTGTCAAAACATCGCGATAATCGGTTGATATTTGAAGTAAAGTTATGTTTAATAACTTATAACAGCTTGGTTATTACTGGATAAACTGCACAATTCACTGACTTTTGGCCATAAGAGAGCAGCAAAGGAGATCACAACTCCAGGGGCATACACAGATGCGGTTTTCATGCCCGGCCTTTGCTTAAGCTTACTTCCTAATTAACCGCTAAATCCACAGCTTACGTCATCAGTTATATTTTAGAATTTGCCTCTTAGCACCGCTAATGGCCTGTGGCTGTGGGATCAGCCTTTTTTTTGCTATTTCTCAAACTCATCCAATTATTTAATATTCCTTACACAAGCAACAGAAGGTATCCCGGCGCGCATCTAACGTTCAAATAGGTTTATTTGTGCACATACATGCATTCACTACTGTAACACTATCGGCTTAACAGTAACGCTTTCACACAGTTTTCTTTTCGCTATTCTCCAAGGTTATTGGTCATCGATTTCATCACAGTGTCCATTTGATAATTGGTTATCCAATGGAGAGCAAACTTGAATTAATTCTAAAACGGGTCGTCGACAGATCTCTGCGTAAATCGTAGTTTTTTAATCTGCGTACTGTGCGATATTCAAGGGATATTGCCCTTTTGGATGCCCTGTCTGTTTTAAAAAAGCATCACCATAATGTAACTTGCGGCGCATCGACAGTCAGAGAGGATAATCTAAATTCCTTTTCAGATGTTCAGTAACTCACGCAAGACGCAGCAATTTTTAACTCGGCGACTGTAAGCGCTTCTTCCTTTTTTTAACAAGAACAAAATATTTTTGGCCCAGTAACATTTTTCTTGCTTGTTCTTAATTTTTTTGGCCAAGTCTAAAATTGTTGTTGTTTTTATGCACAATAAAACACACATTGAGGGTATTTATACATGGTCGCACGAAGATACGAATTGAAGGGGACATGAAAATAAGACTTTTTATAACAGTTAGCCTGTTATGCTGTTTTTGCTTAAGTGCCTCAACCTATTCGTCTTGTATTGATGATATAACCTCCGCATCAGAACACCTTTTAAAAGTCAGATGTTTTTGTCAAAATCAGATTTGTAATGGCGGAGTTACAAGGGTTGAAAGTCAAATATTAACACTTTCCCACGTGCCTTGGATTGTAAAAAGAATGAAAAGCATCGTTTGAAAATTTGCAACTACTGAATAATGATCCAAGTTTGCCACCTCTTAACATATTTAGTTACGCTCCTCTACGGCTCTAGTGGTTTTAACCCTATAGTTTGTCCTCAAAACCACAAGGGGGCAAAGGAGTATTACCTTTGTAATGGTGCATTTCTTTCATATCTCATTGTTTTTGAAGAGTGAGGGGCAGCAACTGTGTCCCTCACCCCCACTAACTAGGGTCATGAACTAATTTTGTCATTTCACACGAGTAAATCTATCAATACAGTACGAACACATCAATAGTGTGTACGAGGTTAGCACGGTTGGTAAGATCTCTGACTACCAACCAGAAGGTCCCGGGTTCAAGCCCTGGCCTGGTCGAGGGTTGAACTTTGTGTGGCCTTTCGCCACACCGTCCGCGGACAGGGACGTTAAGCCGTTGATCTAGTCTTCTAAAATGATATCTCAGGGAACTTAAAAGAACTCACACACTTCTCGAAAAGAGTAGGGTAATCCCGGTGTTGCGGTGAGGGCCACATGAGAGAGTACGTCCTATGGATGTAAATGTGTTACCCTCAATAAAGAAAGTGTCTTTACTTTACTTTACTATACTTTACAGATAAACTGAGTGAAATCAAGCGTACATGGTCCAGCTACTACTCACCCACAGTGTCAACAACTAACTTTTAAAATCATACAGAACACTTCACCCTTTTATTAAAATAAGAAACAAATTATTTTGGAAGGTAAAAATTCCCGGCAAAAATTCAACATCAAATTATACTCAAGTTGTTGTTATTTCCATATATACATTAAACAAATGTTTAGTTCTACTTGAAAATTTTCTTTCTTTATGGATCTGTACCAGAGTCTGAGCCCGGGATTGTCCTTCCATTCCATTTTACACTTACACCAGTAATATTCACAGCTTCTCCACTATACACTCAATCTCTTTTCGATCATTCCACTTATTCTTCATCACGGTGTCATAAACTGTCATGAACAGAGTGGGAAATTTGTCCAAATACACAAACTTGTCAAGCAGTTCATTCTTGAAGCTGGTAGGACGAGTATTATCTGACACGTGTGCATAGGAATTCCTCACGAACCTCAAAAGATCTGCTGCTGAGGTTGTATCATATCTCCTGCTTCTTGGCGTCAGAATCATTTCCATGCAAATCTGAGGGATCCTGGTCTCCCAGGAATTGGAAGTGAAATCTGGGCCAAGAGCAGCTTCAAGGTCCATCTCAACAGGTGACAGGCCTCGGGCAGATGCAACATAGCGGGGTTCTTGAAACTCAAGTTGGTTTGCAACAGCACACAGAAAATCTTTTTTCTTTACCTTTGACCAGAAGAATGGGTGGTTCAGACAGACACTTGCCATGGGACGGTCATCTTTGTTGTGCTGAAGCATCAACTGCAAGAGATGGTAGGCCTCGGGTGAAATGCTATCAGCCAAATTGAGTTTTCCACTCATGATGTTGGCTTCTGTTTCGTTCTGAATCTTTGCATCATTCATTCCCATCTCATCCTTGGATCCAAAAGCGTGTTTCTTCTCAGCCAGAATATGATGCAGCACCAGTCCAGCGGCAAACACATCGGACGCTTCAGAATGTTCAGTGGTTTCATGGATCTCAGTTGCCATCCAGCACCTTGGTAAAACGATATTTTGTCTTAATTATCTTAATTTTCGGCTAAACTAAATTTTTTTAAAAAATGGTCTTCTTCGTAACTCAGCTCAAATTGCAACCAATCCAGCTGTTCAGTGTTGGATACTGGTGTTTGACAAGCTTTTCCTGACGAGCACATCCCAGACCCTAATTTACCTTAATAATTTTGGTGGAAGCAGGTTTCAGTTCATCGTTGGTCGTGGCATTTACATTATAATCAGCAACATTCATTAGTTTCATTTGCAGACTGTTTTTTCGTGTATTATATAAAATGTGTGTGCAACGGACTATGAATTCTCATGATTCATTTGAAACTATTTTTTATTTTAATTTCGTTTTTTCTTGGCATAAAAGCATACTATTTTGCTAGGGATTTAACAACTTTCATCAAAACGAGTTGAAATAAAGTGAATGTATTTATATACCAGGGCGAACAGTGATCTCAGATGGAGTTTTGTGAAAGAGTATAACTTTTTTTATGATTCAATGAGTCACGAACCATGGCTTACGAGTCACAATAGTCTTGGAGCACGTGGAAAAGAGGTCAGAGTTCAGTGAGTAGGGGGAGCTGACACTGTGGCAAGAGCAAGAATTCGCTTATGAATGGTAAGGAGCTTGCTGATTACTTTTAGTTTTGACTTTTTATTTCATTTTATTCTGATGTAGAGAACACATCAAATGCCGAGGTGTGGTGGCTATGGGACCCGACCAGTGCCGCATACTGATGTAAAGAACACATCAACTGCTGAGGTGTGGTGGCTATGGGACCCGACTAGTGCCGCATATTGATGTAAAAAAACACATCAACTGTTGAAGTGTGGTGGCTATGGGACCTGACTAGTGCCGCATATTGATGTAAAGAACACATCAACTGCTGAGGTGTGGTGGCTATGGGACTCGAATAGTGCCGCATAATGATGTAAAGAACACATCCAATGCCGAGGTGTGGTGGCTATGGGACCCGACTAGTGCCGCATATTGATGTAAAGAACACATCAACTGCTGAGGTGTGGTGGCTATGGGACCCGACTAGTGCAACATATTGATGTAAAAAACACATCAACTGCTGAGGTGTGATGGCTATGGGACTTGACTAGTGCCGCATATTGATGTAAAGAACACATCAAATGCCGAGGTGTGGTGGCTATGGGACCCGACTAATGCCGCATATTGATGTAAAAAACACATCAACTGCTGAGGTGTGGTGGCTATGCGACCCGACAGTGCCGCATATTGATGTAAAGAACACATCAACTGCTGAGGTGTGGTGGCTATGGGACCTGACTAGTGCCGCATATCGATGTAAAGAACACATCAACTGTTGAGGTGTGGTGGCTATAGGACCCGACTAGTGCCGCGTATTGATGTAAAGAACACATTAACTGCTAGTGCCGCATATTGATGTAAAGAACACATCAACTGCTGAGGTGTGGTGGCTATGGGACCCGACTACTGCCGCATATTGATGTAAAGAACACATCAAATGCTGAGGTGTGGTGGCTATGGGACCCGACTAGTGCAGCATATTCTGATGTAGAATACACCAGAGCGAGAGCCGATGTTCAGAGGGTTATAAAATTGGCGCCCCAATTTGTTCCAGCCAGTTTCTTTATCAGATTCACACACTTGGAGGCTTTGCCTGGAACCATCTTAAAAGTGGGATCCGAAGATTAAACTTCCTTCCACGGTAATATCAAGATATACAGGTTTAGGGTCGAATTTCATGGTTTTGCTGCAGAAAAAATCAAAAGATCCAAATAGCCTGGCATGAAGTATCCCCTCGATTACCCCTCCGCAGCGTATCACCCGGCAGCACTTTGCTGTCCACGCCAAAGAACTCATCACTAACTTTCCCCTCACCTCTTCCTAGGTGATGAACAAATGGCGCGTGGAGGAGGAAAGTTAAGACAAACTATCATCGATTTATTCAAATATCATCAACTAAGCCTACAGGCCACTTCCTCAGCCGTGCTGCGTGGGTAAAACTTAACCGACTGAGGACAGGTTGGGGAAAGACAAACCACTTCCTCCATACTATCGGCGCAGCTGACACGGACTCCTGTCTGCCGTAATTCAAACCATCAAGCACCTGATCGACGCCTGATCAATCATTTGCCTCCCTAATGGAGTCGAGGGGCAGAAGGATCTGGACGGCTCCACAGAAGTGATGTTGGCATTTAACTATGGTAGATCATAGGAACGGCGACGACAACAAAATAATTGCTGTAATCTACACTTTGTGGACTCTGTATATTAAAAGTCATCATGACACCATAAACCGCGATGAAACATAAGATTTAGAGTAATTTCCGTGAGTTAAACCAAGACAGGAACTGACTGATTAATTTAATAACTACATTTGTTTTGCCAAGTCATTTGATTTGTCAGTTGACTTGAACTTTTACTGATGTTAAATTTATCTATCATCCACATGGTTTCCACAAACATAAAAAAACTGATTGCTACCTTTCCAATCTAGTTTCAAACTTTTGTCGTTTTTGAGATAGTTCATCATCTGTTTTTTGATTCTAAGAAGATACCTGCTTCTGTTAACACCCTGTTTAGAAACTATCAAATGCTGAGGTAGTGGAGGATGGTGAAGAATGCGGACAGGAGACGTTCCACAAAACATGGCTATTCTCAGTCGTTCTTAGCCCGACTCTGTACAGCTTAGGTGTTAAAAATATTATTTTGAACTGTGTGCCCTTCTGAGTATAAGTGTTCCGGGTTAGGGTAATGAAGTTCTGCTGTTCCACACTGTTCGGTCGCTTGCTTGGAAACCCGCCACTTTTGCTTCACATGTTTTGGTGAATATTATCAATTGCATGTTTCAGACTTGCTTCACAGTTGCTTTCGTTGCGAGTCTGTCCAACGATGATGGCTTGGCCATGTTTAATAGCAGAGTCGACCGAGCCCGCAAGGAGCTAAGTAAGACGTTCAAGGGCTTCGACCATCCAAGATCACTATCCAAGCTAACCCCAAAATTGTCAACTTCCTAGACATCACCCTGAACCTGAACAGTGGCAAATTCTCCCCTACAGGAAGCCAAATGACAGACCAGTATACATACACAAGGACTCCAACCACCCGCCGACTATCATCAAGAACCAACCGCCGCCGAATTTCATATGACGCCGAAATCTTCCAAACAGCTGTCCCTTTTTACGAGCAAGCACTAAGGTCGAGCGGATACACAGCAAGTATGATATACAGAGAAAAGAAGCAGGCGGAAAAACCCCAAATAGGCCACGTAACATGATGTGGTTTAGTCTCCCGCGCGCGCCGTTTAGTAAAAACGTTGTAACTAAGTAACATCGGCACAAATTTTCCGAAGCTAATAAGCAAGCTTTTCCCGAAGAGATCAACATTGCACAAAATATTCAAAAAGAACACGGTTAAAGTAAGCTACAGCTGTCTGTCAAACATGGCAAACATAATAAAGGCCCACAACAAGAAAGCGTCCACCAGTGAGAGAGAAGAAGGAAATAGCCACTGTAACTGTCAAAAGAAAGACCTCCTCCCGCACCAACGAAACTGCCTGATCTCAAGTGTTGTCTACAAAGACACATTAAAAGAACCAGACTCCAGTGACTAAATATCGTATTTCGGCTTGACAGGAAACAGCGACACAGTGGCCATACCCAATCATTCAAACACGAAAAATACCGTCACAGCACAGAGCTTTCAAAGCAAGTATGGGACCTTCAACATCAAGTGGTCGATCACAGCAGAAGTATGCGCTTAAGGGCTGGCCACACGATGCAACATTGCACGCAATATTGCGTGCAACGGCTAAATTGCATCGTGTGGCCACCATTGAATTTGTTGCGTGCAACATTGCGCGCAACAATTTCATCGAATTTCAGAGGGTGGCCACACTAGATTGAAACAACTGCGTGCAATATTACATGCAGTGTTGCATCGTGTAGCCAGCCCTTATTCCAGTGAAACGAAACGATGCAACCTCTGCCTAACAAAAAGCTTTTTATTGCAAACGCTGTTAAGATATGCTTCCTGAACAAAAGAACAGAACTTATCTCTAAATGCCGCCACGAAAATAATTCAGCTCCTCTAATAACCTACGATTAACATACCAAAGCATGGCTAACAGCTCCGCACAAACTCTTAACTTTTGAATATTCTAATCAGTATCAGTTGCCAGAAATTACTCGCGATTTATGTAGCTACCATTCATTCGTTATTCTGGTTTTCTTTTCACAAAATAGATACAAAGAAAACAGTGACATTGCCGAGTTTTCGTTATTTGGTTTTTCAGTATAGCTTGTTGTCTGTTTGGGATAAGAGCTTGTTGTCCGTTTAGGACGAGAGTTGGTTGTCCGTTTGGGACGGGAGTTGTACGTGTTTTGATCTATTTGGGGCAGTGTAGAGGACTAATTTCTATTTTGAAGTCGGACTATCATGATCATACTGTCCGAAGGTCTCCAATGGTGAAATAGTTACTTCAAGTTACACATCCAGTTTAGAAATTGAAGAAGTTATCTGTTTATTTTGCTGTATTGTGACTGTAGATTTTACAGTATTACAATTGTAGATTTTGTCTTAGAACACGTATGCGTCCTCAAGTGCAATGAATGGCGCTCAACCTTTACAATGCAATTTCTTTCTGCAATAAGTAATTTGCATCCGATTAGATTGCATGACTAACATTTTAGACTTTGTGTTAACTAGCTCCCCTGAGGATGTTTGTAGTTTGTCGTGCGTTGAACCCAAGACAACGGGCTCATCCAGTGATCATTGTTTTATGTTCTTTGGCTATGTACTGCGTGCTAAATCGCCATGGTGTGACTTTAAATCTGTTTTCAATTTCCGCCTTGCAGATTGGGAAGAATGCGTAAAACACTCAATCTTTCCGACCGCTCACCAAGTAATTCTTCCAACTGGGAATGATAGGAAGACTTATTCCTTGGCGCTACCTTCAACCACATCCCATGCAGAACGTGTAAAAGGCGAAGAACACTATGGATCCATGGTGAGGTCAAACACTTACCCACGAAAAAGGACTCTTGTAGGAAAAGGGCCATGAAAAAATCCTGCCCGAAGCTTTGGGAAGGGTACCGAAAACTCCGCCGCTTGGCCAAGTCTCTTATTTACTCAGAACGCAAACACTTCTTTCAGTCCTTGCCAAACCTACCGAAGTTTGACTAATAAACTGAAGTTTTGGTCAGTCTTCAAGTCCAGCTCAAAGTAATCAAGCAACCCAAACAAAAGAACCTGGTCTCGTGAAACGACACATCCACTGCTGGCAATCCAACTGATATTGCTAATCTGTTCAATTACTATTTCTACACTGTGCTCAAGTCGCCTTGTTTTCTAACGAGTACACGGAGCTCCCCGACTTCCAAGACGATTCTCCGTTAGACGCAATTTCTGACAACATAACAAAAGCAGCAAAAGTCAACTCCTCAGCGACACTCAACAAAAACAAGGCAATTGGGCCAAACAAGACCCCGGTAACACTGCTCAAAAACTAAGCCTTGTGCATCTGTTCATCACTCAGTGCGTTGTTTAGCAAAAGCCTATCTACAGGAAAACTGTCTCACGACTGGAAACTGTGACTTCTATTGATTGATTGATAGGTTTATTCAATTGTCAGGGCAGTTTAAAAACTGAATTACAGCAATGGTCAATAGCGTACAATTAACAATAAATTACAGATACTTAGCCGTGACAAAGTCACGGAACCGTTTTGTATTTGGGATATGCTTAATTGTGTTAGAATCTCCCGACCTGAGCGAATACCCGTGGAAGTTAAGTGAGGCACCGCCACTAATTACAGACCTGAGTGGCTCTTGTTCCCTTGCGCAATTCCAAATTTGATGCATGCTTCCCTCCTAGGAGAGGAGAGACACTGCAACCCGGTAACTACTAAGGCCTCGCGATAACTCAGGTCAGGTAGCATAATACGGAGAGCTTTCTTTTGGATGGTCTCAATAACACTCTCAAGATATTCCGGCAAGGCAGCCCACACCGGTGATGCCTACTCCAATACCCATCTAATTAGTACGCAATAAAATCTGATAAGATTCTCCAGCGCTACTCATGATTTCTTGAGGAGCCTAATCGCAAACAAGCGCTTATTAGCCTTCTTAAACACATAATCTATGTGCTTGTTCCAGGTGAGATCGTAGCTAATGTGTATGCCGAGGATATTATAGTTGTCTACCCGCTTGATAACAGAGCCCATGAGTAGTAAGGTAATGGTTTGGGTGGGCTGAAACTGTAAAAAATTGATAAGCAAAGTCACAAGCTCCAGAACTACTTCGTTCTTATCATTAGTCTCCAAAGCGTTTGAACGCTGTATCTTTAACTAATTTATAGCCCACGTGTCGTGCTATCTGTACCACCTACAATTTGGTTTTCTGAAAGGAAAGTCTACGAGGTCCCAGCTTCTATAGGTCTTGCAAGAAATCGGATATGCTATATAATAGGTGCCGAGTCTTTGACAAGATCAATCACCACCTACTGCTGATCAAAATTCACCGGCTGGGATTCCTCCTGTGCTGGCTCACGGACTATATTTTTGGCCGCTGTCAGAGAGTTGCTGTTCTTGGTGAGACTTCCGAGGCTTTGCCAGTTTTGTCTGGAGCATCCTGGGATCGATCCTAGGTCTACTTCTTTTCCTCATACATTGTGAACGATCTTCCTGGCTCTGTCTCTAGCAATAAAACAGTGGCCTTTTTTGCAGATGACACTAAGTGCTATCGTGTAATTCAGATGGAGAAGGACGGGGCTGGTTTACAAGGTGATCTTTAAACCTCATTGAGCGGTGCAAAGAATGGAGAATGGACTTGAGCCAATCCAAATGTGGGGTTATTAGTTTTACGAGAAAACTGTCACCCTATCATTTATTATTATGAGCTCCTTGGATCCCTCGTCAACAAAAAGGACAGCCACAATGACCTTGGCATTGTTGTTTAAATGGAACAAGAAGGTCCACGATACATCCTCCAAAACAAACAAAATGCTTGGTTCGTCAGACGAGCAGCGTTCGAAATCCACAGTTAAAAAGTTAAGTGTTCATACCTCACCACTGTCCGGAGCAGACTGGCCAAGTGTACTCCAGTGTGAGCACCATAGACCACTGTCATACTAGAACGAAGTCAATGCCGCACTACCAAGTTCATTCTCTCTTTGTCTTACTGCTCTGATGTCAATTACAAAAAAAGACTTTTCAAACTGACCTCCTTCCTGTTTGTTACCGGCACGAATACCTCGAGAGCTAGGACACATCTGCTGGATGGAGCCTGACCGCATACCAAAAGTCCTGTTGTATGGCAAACTGGCACAATGTATAAGACAAACTGGCCGACCTCCTTTTTGATTCAGGGACATCTGTAAGTGGACTTTGTGGCATTTGTTCGGTATTGATGCTGACAAATGGGAAGACTGTGTAAACAACTGAGCAAAAAGGAGACTCACGGTCAGAAACTGGGTGGATAAAGCAGAACAGACAAGGTGAGACCAATGGGCAGACAAGAGAGATAGCCTGAAACAGTGGGCAGCGTCAGCACCAGCGTCTTTCGAGATGGATGGAAGCCAGTGAATGATATTGAGGCAGAGATATATGCATTCACCAAATATTTATTTTACACTTTTCTAACAGATTCATAGACTCGTGACTCAATGACTAATAATACAGACGACGTCATTGTGATAAAAGACAAGATTTATCAGTCAAAAAACTGTGTGACAACTTGCACTGGTTTCATTTTAATATTTGAAAATATAAATAGAGAGGACCAATCTGTGTTCATCTCGTAGAAAAAACTAAAAACAAACAATAATTAAAATAAATACATGAATTATTGAAACATGGTTTTAAATATTTGAGAACTTGTTGTTTTGGCAAATCAAAAATAAGATATAGAATATTGACTTTGAATGCCTTACTTTCAACAGTATTTTTCCATTTGCCCAACTGATTTGTGAGATTTTTACTGGGGAGTTCTATCTAAACACTGAACTTTTCTGTTTAAACCCAATTTCTTCCCATCTCATAACTCAAATACCACAAAAGCTTTAAGCCCCTTTCTGTCACTGACATCAAACTCTCCATTCAAATAAGACCTCCTCTAGACATACAGTGTTTTGTAATAAGCTCCCAACCTTCAAAAATGAAAAGTATGAACAAATCAACCAAAATACACAAGGCAGCAATAAGGGATAGTGGATCATACAGTAAGTCATACCCTAATTTGGACATTATAATTTCTTTTTTCAGGTGTTTATGATCCTTTTTTTCACTGGTATAAGAGTCACATCCAACTTTAAAAATAAGGAACATTATTATTAACATTACTTCTGAAAACCTGGAATTGTATCAACACTCCAGGAACTTAGTAGAGCTTTTAAGGTACTAGGTAAGTTATGAATCCTTCAAGCTTAAAGACAAAATTGCACAGTACTTGCACATAACCATTAACTCACCTTGTGCCAGCTTTGCCATGCATCACTGAGCAAGTTGCCATGGTTTCACTGAAACTTGCTTTAGCACTCAGCCCCAAATCAGCGAGTTTCAAATGCAATCTGGGTTCGGTCTTATACAGGATGTTCCCTGGTTTGATGTCACGATGGAGCACTTTGTTATCATGAAGGTAAGCCAGTCCAGCCATTACATCTCTGCAAAGCTCGACATGGTTTAGCCCTGGGCAGCTCAACTCAGCCAAATTTCCATCCATCAATTCAAGGATAATGTACAAGAAATGCTTATCTCTGTGATAACTGTGGTACTTCACCACCTGTTCACAGTCCTTTAGATGCAACAGATTCTTAATTTCTCTCTTATCTTCAGGGCGGTGCAAATGTAGAAGCTCGATTCTTTTTACAGCAATTTCTCTCCCATCTTTCTCATTTAGTCCAACATGTACATGTCCAAAACCTCCAGAGCCAATGGGCTGGCGATGGTAGTGAAACATTTCAATTTACTCCGAGTTTTTATGCCATGCAACGTGACCCAGAAGAGATTTATGTTTGACTGATTTCTGTTCCCAAGGTAACAAAGATTTAATGTCAATTTGCGCAACGGGAGTCTGAAGAAGTTCTTGTAGTTTAGTCATGTTGCTGTTGTTTGCAATATCCAGACAAGTTTTGTCATTGTTATCTAAAATCTCAGGGTCTGCTCCGTACTTCTTGAGAAGGCCAATAGCCCATGCACTTACTGTTGTCATAGAACCATTTATGGCCTGTTTTCTCACTAATGTTGTGACACTTTCCTTTTTTTCTGTTCAGACACATCGGCAATTTTTCTGCATAGAACATGCAAAGGTGTTTCTTTCAATTGGTTTAAGCAGTTTGGATCAGCTCCCAAATTTAATAGCAGTTCAATCAGTTCCTGGACTCTGTCATCATTACATTTGCATAAGACATGTAAAAAGGTGCCACCATTGGTGTCCAGTCTGCTAGCTATGAGAGGATCGACAGCCAAAATTGCCTTGATAAAGTTCTTTGCACAACTGAACTTCCCACCGAAAAGAAACACATCAAGAACTGTATGACCCTTAATGTTTGCAATAAATGGATCAATTCCTTGCTCAAACAATACTTTCATATCTGCTGGTGAAGAGCACAAAGATTCAAAAAAAGTATGATCACCAGATGAGACCCACATCATCTAAGTAAGGCTTCTATCACAGGACCAATGGATGCAAGATGAAGAGGTGTCTGCTGTCTGCCATTCACTGCATTAACTTTACCTCCACAAGAAATAAAAAATTCAGTAAAGAAAGTGTCAACATGTTGTACATTTGCCTTTCTTGGGAATCTAGTTTTCGCACATTGTCCCATGAGGTTGCAATTGCTTTGCTTACTGCATGAAGGGGTGTATTTCCCTCTTCATCTCTACTGTTGAGTGTGACTTTCACTCGTCAGTTGTTTGTAAAACAAGTTATGAGCTCATTAGCAACAGAAGAAAGTCGCTGCTGCTCCTGGTTTGAAATAAATGCAGCTTTAGTTTGTAACAAATGCAAGTAATACTGCACTATGAAATGGTACACTGTCTGAGAGGTGTTCATCCTGATATTTACATCTGCTCCCGAGTTTATCAACCACTCACAGATGGTAATAGTTTTGATATTATCAGTACCCAGACCATTTCTGATGCATAAATGCAATTAATGTTTCTCCTTGGCTGTTCCTGCCATTTATGCCAGTTCCATAGTCTAACATCAGCTGACAGACTGCTGTTGTAAATTCAGATTGGTTTTCACAGGCAAAGTGCAGTGGTGTATTACCACATTCATCCTTATAATTGACATCAGCTCCATGGTCTAACAACAGTTTACAGATTTCTATTGTAAATTCAGATTGGTTTTCACAGGCACAGTGCAGTGGTGTATAACCATATTCATCCCCATAATCGATGTTAGCTCCATGGTCTAACAACAGTCTGTAGATTTCTTTGTAAGTTCAGATTTGTTTTCACAGGCACAGTGCAGTGGTGTATTATCATATCCATCCCTAGCACTGACATCAGTTCCATGGTCTAACAACAGTTTGCAGATTTCTTTTGTAAATTCAGATTGGATTCTACAAGGCCCAGTACAGTGGTGTATCACCATCTCCATCCCTAGCACTGACATCAGCTCCACGGTCTAACAGCAGTTTGCAGATTTCTTTTGTAAATTCAGATTTGTTTTCACAGGAACATTGCAGTGGCGTATTACCATTTCCATCCCTAGCACTGACATCAGCTCCATGGTCTAACAACAGTTTGCAGGCCCAGTGCAGTCGTGTATCACCTGATGTATCCCTAGCATTGACATTAGCTCCATGGTCTAACAACAGTCTGTAGATTTCTTTGTAAGTTCAGATTGGTTTCTACAGGCACAGGCCCAATAAAGTGGTGTATCACCATTTAAATCCCTAGCATTGGCATCAGCTCCAATTGGTCTAACAACAGTTTACAGATTTCTTTTGCAAATTCAGATTGGTTTCTACAGGCCCAGCGCAGTGGTGTGTCACCATTTATATCCCCAGCATTGACATCAGCTCCATGGTCTAACAACAGTTTGCAGATGTCTTTTGTGAATTTAGATTGGTTTTTACAGGCCCAGCGCAGTGGTGTATCACCATTCAAATCACAAGCATTGACATCAGCTCCGTGGTCTAACAGCAGTCTGCAGATTTCTTTTGTAAATTTAGATTGGTTTCTACAGGTACAGTGCAGTGGTGTATTACCATATTCACCCCCACCACTGACATCAGCTCCATGGTCTAACAACAGTTTACAGATTACTTCTGTAAATTCAGATTGGTCTTAATAAGGATAGTGCAGTGGTGTGTTACCAAGTTTATCACAAGCGCCAACATCAGAACCATGGTCTAACAACAGTTTACAGATTTCATTTGTAAATTCGGATTGGTCTCTACAGGCCCTGTGCAGTGGTGTTTTACCATATTCATCCATTGCATTGACACCAGCTTTATGGTCTAACAATAGTTGATTCCACAGTTGTCTATTGAGTTTTCCATCTTTGTCTTTCAACCTGTGTAGAAGGACCTCCAACTGTTCTACATTCCCCAAGCAGACAGTATGTAGAAAAGTCCATATCTGTATAATGAAGTCAATCGGGACATCATCCTCCACCAGTTGTCTGATCAGCACCACTTGGGGGCTCACTTCCTGTCTTTTAAGTTTTTCAGGGGAAAGTAGGCCCCTCAATACTGGGTATTTTTCACACATCTCTGATGTACGATCAGGGTTATCTTCTCCATCAGATAAAACATACTCTTTATTCAGATGTTCCATTACTACATGGGTAGCCTACAAGAAACAACGAAACAAAGTGACTAAGACTCTTCGGGATGCTCATAACAAATACCTGAATGAAGATGTCGGGGGTAGTTTAATATCTAATCCCAAGAAATTCTGGAATTATGTTCAGCACTGTCGATCTGAATCATCAGGGATCCCTACACTTCGTGACAATGATAACATTTATATTTCAGCCAGTGATAAAGCTGAAATACTTAACAAACAATTCCAGAGTGTCTTTACTGAAGATGATGGTTGTCTCCCAGACCTTGGTCCCCCTCTGTGTCCTGCTATCGGCAACATCGTTTTTACTGTCCCCGGTGTAAAGAAACAACTTGATAACTTGGCTACATGTAAGGCTGCTGGTCCTGACAGCATACCAGCCCGTATCTTACATGACTTGCCTTCAGAAATAACAGAAACCTTATGTTTTATCTTTCAACAAAGCTATGACTCAGGCCAGTTACCACGCGACTGGCTAACCGCAATGGTTGTTCCAGTTTTTAAGAAAGACCTAAGATCCAGTCCCTCAAACTACCGTCCCATTTCACTAACATCCTTGGCTTGTAAAGTTATGGAACATATTGTGGTGAGCCATATATATAAGCACCTGAACCTATACGATATCATCACGAATTTGCAGCACGGTTTTCGTGGAGGTTTTTCTTGCGAAACACAATTGATCATGGCAACCCACGACTGGGCGTCAATATTAAATAGTCGCGGTCAAGTTGATGCCATTATGTTGGACTTTAGTAAAGCATTTGACAGAGTCTCCCATGCTAAGCTCATCCATAAACTCGAACTTTATGGGATCAATGGGAAAACTCTACTGTGGCTTGCGGGCTTCCTGTCTAATCGCACCCAATTTGTGACCGTGGACGGGTCTCATTCCAGTCATGTGGCAGTCACCTCAGGGGTCCCTCAAGGCGCTGTCCTAGGGCCCACCTTATTTCTACTATTTATTAACGACATCGTCAATCACGTCAATCATTGCAATTCCAATATGCGACTTTTCGCAGATTATGCAGTCGTGTATCGCGAAACCTCGTCGGTGTCTGACCACATCGATCTCCAACACGATCTACACAGCCTGGAGTCATGGGCGCAAACATGGCAGATGAGTTTTAACATCTCAAAGTGTCAGCTTTTGTCCATCTCAAACAAGAAGAACAGCAGTGTATTTGATTACACCCTCAATTCCCAACATCTCTCCTCCACTGCTGAGCATGATTATTTGAGGGTACGGTGTACACGTGACTTGCGCTGGGCTAGCCATTGCTCAAAAGTCTGCAGTAAAACCAACAAGACCTTAGGGCTTTTGAGAAGAATCCTAAAACCTTGCAGCGAACAAGTTAAGGAGCGTGCGTACCTCTCGATGGTGAGGCCAATCCTTGAATATGCGTCGCCAGCATGGAACCCGCACACTAAACAGGGACTTTTCCAGAATCGAAGTACAAAAAAATGCTGCACGCTTTGTCAAGAATGATTGTAAACGCTACACCAGCACTTCTGGCCTGGTCTCATCGCTTGGCTGGGTCTCGCTTGAACATCGACGTCTTGTCGCTCAAGCTACGGCTTTCTACAAATACGTAATGGGCTAGTTAACATCTCATTTCCTCCAAGTATCCAAGAAAATAGACGGCCTACTAGAGTGAATTCAGACAAGTACAAACAGATATATAGCAATGTCCTGGCTTACTCCTGCTCATTCTTTCCTCGAACGGTTAGGGCTTGGAACTATCTCCCGGACTCTGTCACATCTGCTACAAATGTGAATGCCTTCAAATCGACCGCACTACTCTGTGTTCCATCTATTAGAGTTCCTCACCATCTCAAAAGGCTATAATTGGCCGCTGACTGACCACCCTAGCAATTAGCGTAAGCTAACTTAGGGGAACTTATTTAAGTATTAAGTACTGCATAACATTCACCACCTCGTGGCCACCAAATCAGTCTAGACTGCGAGTGTAGTTGATAAAGATATTTGTTGTCCAACAGGTTTAGAGTGACTCCATGACTGTTACACACTGAATTGAGTTGCTTGTCGAACTGCCTACAGTACCTTTTCACCTGACAGATGTTCCACAGCCGTCATGTACCCTGCCCGAATCAATAAAATCGTACTGAAAAGACTGAATGATTTATGTATGGGTCGTAGTATATCAGAAACTTCCGGTTCTAGAGCAAGTTCGTTCCCAGTCTTTCGCGCACATGCGCAGTTGCTATTTTCAGACGTGCTTTTCTGGAGATCCGACATCTATAATAAATGTGTGTGTTTATTTCCAAGTTCGTCTGGCTGTTTCCTGACAGAAAACACGACAATCAATGTTCAGCAAACTTTGATTCTTCTTACTGGATGTGGTGTGGTAGGGGGATGTGAAAATCAACTTTGTCCGAAAGAAAGAGTAGATAAAACCGAAAGTGCTGACGAAGCACAAATAAATAAAATTTTTTAAAAACGCCTTGCGACCACGCCAAGCTATTAGCTCGTTCCCAGGCTTGCACCGTCAAACCTCGTTTGTTGTGGCGTGGCTTGGCGAGGATGAAGTGAGGTGTGGTTTGATCTTGTTTTGCCAAGTTTACATCCGAAAAAGCGAACCATCAGGTACTGTTCTGGTATTTAATTGTATCGTATTTTTATCAATACGAACTGCTATGTTAATTGCCGCAGTGTTCGAGCTCAATCTTCAGAGCCTGTTGTTGTTTCACTCGACACTTCAATGGACGGTCGACCTTTTGTCTGCAGGCAAAGCTTCAATGGAATCGAAACGATTCGAGGAAATGAATCCTTTTCTGGATTTGCTGTTTCTCCAGCTCTTTAATGTTTGCACCATAATTCTGAATTGTGTTTGAAAATCGCTGTTGTTTGGTTATAGAAATTTCGGAAGAACATGCAATAGTGATCCGTGAACGGTCTGCACACCCGCGTCACGATTGACAGATTGTGATGCAAACCAACACCGTTCGATTCTGCATATTTTGTATCATAAGATTAGATCGTCTCATGCTTCACAGCGGAATTCCACTGCGTTTGTTATCTGCATTAATAGTTGTTAGGAACATGTTTCGTGGAGAAAGCGATAAGAGCTTTGAATTCCAAGGCTTGTTTTCGAGTCTGTACGTGTTTCAAGTAAACAGTTTCTTTGCCTTCTGGTTTACAGGTTGTTTTCAGAAACGAAACGCGTCCTTTTTTGGCTCTCAAATTGGATGTAAATCGTAATGCTGCACTGCTGCTTAGCATTTCTGAATCAGTGACTGTCCTACTGATATGGATTGGAGTATCGTGTTCGCAAACTTAAATTTCCCACGGTCTTGCTGCATCAGACCACGTATATGCGAATACACATGTAACCAGAAATTTTTTGTTTCTTGGGCCTGGAAAGAGGCCCGAGTCTTGGTTTATATATTTTTGTGTTCCAGTAGTTTGTATATGTGTTGTAAATACAATATATAAGTTGAACAAATGGAGAATAGTCGTTTTTCGTCTTTCAAAGCTTTGTGACGATCTTTTTCAAGAGTATTGATGCTGTCAGAACTTTGTGTTATTTAAGTTCCGACCTATGCAGTGATAAATCTAGGAATTGAAAAGAGGGGGTCCACTGGACCCCCTCTTGCTGAAGTTGGGGGTCCATTTACTGAAACTCTGGGTCCTCATT
>JANSTQ010150334.1:0-11808 GCA_026167885.1 Bergia puertoricense
TCAAGAACCGTGAAAAGGGCTATAGTGCATTTGAAACCAGATTCAAAAGTATCCACCTAAAAGTACTTCTTGAGAGAGGCAGCGTGGCCCAGCTTCAACCTGGACTCTGCCCACCGTGCACGCTGGTATATAGCCTTCTGGCTAGTCTCTCTGCCAGTTGGGTTTTTGTAACCCTTATAAGTTGTATTTGATTATTATTTCTTGTTTATAACTTGGCTGAAATCCATAATCAGAGATGAAGTCCATCTAGGTTAAGCACTGATTAACTCTTGGCCAGTTCCTTAAGGTACCTTTAAAAACTTGTTCTCTCAATAATCTTGAGAAAAGCACCTTGCGGGGAATTGTCGTAAGCAAGAAATTTTTAAAAGTAATTCTTTCTTGGTAACCTACATAATATTGTTGTTATTTGCACTACATACACATGAAATTTTCTCATAAATGACACAACTGAACTGAAAAAAGTAATTGCATTTTTCCCACCCATTTTGAAATAAATGGCAGCCTGAATGATAGGATAACTATACATTTTTGTTTTGTAAGAGCAAACTCTACAAGATTACCAAAGCTCAAATTTGCTTAAATATTAAGGAGAAATTAAAGAAATCTAAGGGCGCTTTCCATCTGACCGGTCTGGCCCGTCAGACCAATCAATTTTTAAATGGAACGCACGAATTATGGAACTGGTCCTGGCCAGACTGGCCCTGCTCATGGATCAGAGCCGTTCAGTTCTCCAGCTCTGGCTAGGCTAAAGCGCGGGAATTTGGCGCGGGAATATGCGCGCGCGCCTTCTGCAGCACGTTGGTGTTTGCAAGCAGAGCTGCGATGATGTCGAAGAGAGCGTGCTCGAGAGTTCCAGAAACATGCCTATGATTGGCCAGCTATGTTAACCTTGTGCTTTCCTTTTTGCACTAGCCAGAACCAGTTCTTTTCGGCCGGCCGTACCGGACGAATGAAAAACGACCTAAGCTTTAGGTTTCATTGACGCACAGCCCAACTGTTAATGTTTTACAATATTTTTAAGTTTCCTTTACAAAAGCTGTATGTATCTTTTTCAAGGAAGGAAAAAAGGACAGAATTTTCAGTACAAGACAAAGTACTAACTTTTTTGATCAGTGTATCCGCGCTTCCCACATTTTGGCGCCAATTGTTCTCGTGTACGTCTCCATTTTCCATAAGCTTTGCCAGTACTGATGAAAAAAACAGTTCCAATAGCAGACTGGCCAGGCTGGAACAAAACAGAGTTTTGTCACGCCTGCTTACAAATTGAGTTTAATTTTACTGGCCTTATTTATCTGGCAGGGCAGCCAGATTGCACAATAGAAAACTCCTTGAGAGGAAGCCCATTGCTGCCGATAATTTTGTTTCTGGTGACAAACTATCAAGTAGTTGCGTCTAGTAGTGTGACACAATAGTTTGTGCAATTTTTGTCCTCTTAGG
This sequence comes from Bergia puertoricense, assembly GCA_026167885.1. Classification (NCBI taxonomy): domain Eukaryota; kingdom Metazoa; phylum Cnidaria; class Anthozoa; order Zoantharia; family Parazoanthidae; genus Bergia; species Bergia puertoricense. The sequence goes on from JANSTQ010150334.1 coordinate 1,438, forward strand.
TGAAGTCCAGAATACATGAAAAATGCGACCATCCCGAGTTCAATGAGGAGCTGAACCTCGGCTTCAAGGTGAGCAGGAGGTCTGGGAAACGATTTCTTCTTTGCGCCTTTACTTGATTGACTTGCATCAACCCTTGTTACTAAACACAGACCACTTTCCAAATATGCCCCATTGTCCTTAAAAATAACTTTAAGTCGAGGCCAATTTCTAGAAATATAGTAATACATGAGAACTTGGGACATTGCCTCGACTTGAAGTTATTGTCTGTGGGGACACGGCGTATTATATATATATATGAAAGCGTACTAAGGGATAGATAAAAAAAAAACAACTAAAAAAATATGAGGAAGTCCATTGACAAACAATACCAAACTAGGTATATTTTATGATATGCTCATTTGAGAAAAGTATCCATTAACAAGCAGAAACACACTTTTGATGCGGTAGGGGAGAGGAGGGATGGATGAAAACATTTGTGCAAACTACTCAGACAAGAAATGTTTTTAGGTCTTGAAACCTTAAAGAAATATGATATGAAAAATGTAAAGAGAAGATTTTTCTTCGAATTTTGACCGTCAAAATAAATTTGCCCGCATCTTATTATGTCACCCCTCACCCCCCTCCCCCCCCCCCCTTCCCGTCGAAATCAAATGGTTGGCTCCTTACGAGAATGGAATAGCAGGAAAAAAAGATTTACAGTGCAAAACGCAACTCAAACATAGCTTATAGCCAGGTATATTTCTAGTTTTGAGATAAATTTATTGCAGAATAGTTTAAACAGACAGAATGCTTTAATTACTTATCACAGAGTTTAACAATGTTGAAAACAATTTTTTTCAATTAAGTATACTGATTAACTGTTCAAGGTTTTGCGCATTTGTATAATGTCAGCATTTAGTGAACTTTCACATTGCTAATGGCGGAATCGATAACACTAAATTGATTGAACTATCGACTTTTCCAGTTTCCATCAATGTGCGAAAAGATAAAATTGCAGCTGTTTGACTGGTAAGTAGAACACGTGCCCAGACACTGGTTTTACAATACCCCCTTGACTCCTTGGCAATTCCTTTACAATTCCTAAATTGACATTAAATATTGATGATGTTATCGATCCAATCAGGGATCAACTGTCAGCAGACGACTGCATAGGGACCATCTCATTACCTCTAGCAAAGATATCCGGATATGGTGATGAAGGTAGGACTAAACGTTCGTTTATAAAGCAAAGGACTATATTGTAATTGAAAATAGCATGAAAGGTGCCACAGATATTTGATAACGTTGACTTACTTGCCAAGATTTAGTAATTCATAATCTACTCCAATCCATTTTATCCTGTACTTAAACCCGGCGACTTCACTTTAGTAAAATCGACTGTTTTTCTTTGATAAAATTAAGTTTTATTTTACAGAAATGAGGTAACGTGTAAGTTCAGAACAAGTTTGACTTGAACTTGTCGCTTTAAGTTGGTTAAACCATGTCCTGTATGTTTAACTGTTGCTTATGGTATACTTTATTTTGTTAAAGCTTTTCATTTTCATCAACAAAACTCATTTTCACTACATAGGGTTTTTACCGGTATTCGGCCCAACTTTTGTGAACATGTACGGCTCAACTCGAGAATACTCTGACCTGCCCGATGAGTTTGACGAACTTAATCTCGGCATTGTAAGTACTTTATGCATTTTTACTCCTGTTTTGTGTTTCGTTTGTTCTAGCATTAAGGAAACTTTTCTAGGAGAGCTTTAGCATTCGAATACATTGTGTTTTAATAACTTTAGGAACACTGGCCATCTTTTTCTCAAAAATATACTTTCAATTATAGAATGTAAAATTGTACCGACGAAATTGCTTGTCGAGTTTTGCTTGAGTATTTTAGCTTCCCAAACATCTGTAGTTTTCTTTTGTCAACCTTAGGTAGATTAAAAGGTGAAAGCTAACAAAATTAACTTTACAAACGTTCTTTTTCTTGTTTGTTTTCTTTTTCAATACGAATCAGCCCAGTGCCTAAGCTCTTCTAGATCCTAACCATGCCGTAGGGATTTGGAAGTAAAATATTTTATTTCACAAGCGCCGAAATTTGGGGAAGATAAGAGCACGGACCAATTTCTAAGGCCGTGCTTCCTATCATAAGACACCCCATAGTTATTAATAATAATAATAATAATAATAGTAATAATAATAATAATAATATAATAATACCTTTATTGAAAATCTTCAAAACCAATTTACATCAATGTGTAACTATTTTTATAAAAAGATAAACATCATTTGTTAAAAAGACGTTTGGTAGAAAAACTTCTTTACAGTGGGTTTCTATTACAATGTTATTTATTATTGATAATAATAATAAAAAAGGCTAAAAAACGCTAAAGAATCCTAATTACTACATCATTGGGTTATAAAAAAACAAGAGAAAAAAAAAAAAAAAATAACGGTGATGATGATGATGATGATGATAATAATGATAATAATAGTAATCGGATTTAATCTCCTCCACTTTCTCTCATCATTGCCACCAGACTAAAAATATTAACTGTTACATTAGTGTTGTGTTTTATTGATAAATCATGTGATTACACTTAAAGCAATTATTTTCCATATTTTTGTAAAATACAAAAAATCGAATTTGCTGACTGGAGCGTAGACTCCGAAAACCATGCACTACCTTTTTCAAAATAATAATAATAATAGTAGTAGTAGTTTATTAGCAGCCTCTCTGCATAGTAGCTACACATCCGCTAGTTAAAATCTACAATTAATCCTAACTATAAGTAACTATAACTATAACTATAACTATGTATATGTAAAATCTTAGGTCTATATACTTGTCTATGTCATCCGAATTGGTTAAAAGTAATTAAACAACTGAGGCGCTAGCTAGCCCTGGCGCGTAACATAAGGTGTCTCTTTTAAATGTGTGAAATTACCCCCTTTAGAGCTGAGATACTAAACTCAGTCCGAATTTTCACTTTCAGTACCAGCCTTGTAGTAATAAACAAACCATTCGTCCTACCTTGGTTTACCGTGGGGGGAGGGGGTGACATACAGTGGCATACCCTGAGTTTTTTTTATATTTATTGCACCGCAGGGGGAGGGGGTAACATACAGAGGCCGCGTCCTTGTGGAACTAGAAACGAAACTTGGAGAACTCCCGGATGAGGAGTCTGATGACCTTCCCAGTGACGAGATTATACGTATACAGGTAGCTGACATGCTTTATGGTGAACGGTAGATTTTTGAAATTTAAACTATGTTTTGTTTCCTTCTGAATATAATATTAACTGCTAATTATACTAAAGATCGGTTTGTTTGTTTCCTACAATATGAATCGTGTTGCTTATTTGTGTATTGCTGCGTAGTCAAATTTATCGCAATTAAATTATGCTCTATTCTACCAAGAAACACAAATGATAAAGGATCCTTTACGACAATTCGCTTGTAAATGCACTCACTAAAATATGCAAAGCAAACAACTAGAAGTGTTACTTTCGAAGAGTTCGATTTTCTTTGACTACTGAATACGCATGCACAGTAAATTTCAAACTTTAAACTATAAAAACTCCCACTTGCAAGCAATATGCCTTGTGGTTGTTCAATAACTTTTTGGGTCCAAAAACACTGAGTTAGATGGTGACTTGAACAAAACTGCATTAGCATTATTGTTTTCAAAGGGTGTCCTAAAGCAATGTACAAGCTAAAACGATAACAAACGCCCACAAAAGGTCATGGTTTTAAATGAAGCTTCAAAGCGCAAAGATTTGCAACTAGGGAGTGGGTACCACTTAATCTATAGAAGCAGTTAACAAAAAATTTGAATCGGAGTACTAGTACTGTTATTGGAAATAGAAATAGGGTTGCTTTTGTCCTTAACTTTATTATTGTTGTCTTCACCCGTATATGGAACCACATGGGGAGAAAATTGTGAATTGCATAAAAATACCCCTCATTATCTGCCTTACTCGGCCGAGACCTGCTCCTTTCTCGCTATGTAGCTTAGTTGGTAGAACAACGGTGATCTGGTCCGGAGGTCATGGTTTCGAATACCCCCCGGGTCAAAGATTTTTCTCCTCCGTGTGGGCCCATTTCCTTCCTAGGGCTCTGTCAGAAGCAATTACTTGTGATACTTCAGTACAACACTCCACCTTACCACATTTTAATCAATATATGTTTTTAGTGCTAAGTGGCCAAACCTTACTCGTTACCCCCTCTAACAAAAGCTCTTAATGTTAATCGACCTATTAAATTTGACGAACTCAACCGAAAACAATGAAAATTTCTCGATCCTAAATGAATTGTATTCGACTTTAATATAGCAATGATAATAACAGCCATAAAAGTTGGGTGCACCATCCGAAAATTAGTTCACGTTTCTTTGTTTTTGTGTGTGTTTGCAGCCTTTTCTGCGTCGTCGTAAATACAAACTTTTCGCGTGTTTTATGGAGGCAACAATGATAGCTACAACGGACGATCAAATTATGTTTGAAGTCAGTATCGGTAAGTGTCTGATAAACCGATCTCTTATCGATCTTTGCCTATCGTAAAGGTCCTATACGTTGTTACGTGGTTATTAGATTTTCGGTTATAATCCCACCTAGATACGAACAATTGAGAAAAATTAACCCCGTGGAGCTCATATGTGGTCAGTCGTTCTGGTTTTCATCAATGTCTGCATGTACTACAAAATAATATGCAGGTTTGAAAATACTCACGATGAATTCATCTCCTCCTTCTCCAAGTGAAAATCGCAATTTGCTGCTGCGCCACACAAATATCTCATAATGTATTTTTATGGTCACTATATATGGAGTTGTTCAGCATATTTGAACTATCTTGGGAACGGGGATGGCCCTGGGAATAATTTGAAAGACACGGCAGCCAGCCAGCCGTACGGGAATTTTCGTGCTGACATATCTGTTACAGTTTACGACTGACAACAAAAATGTTCCGTTACAAAGATCCCTCGGATTTAATCTCCCCCACTTTCTCTCATCATTGTCACCAGACTAAAATGTTAACTGTTACATTAGTGTTGTGTTCTATTGAAAAATCATGCGATTACACTTAGAGCAATTATTTTCCGTATTTTTCTAAAATACAATAAAACGAATTTGCCAACTGGAACCCAGTCTCCGAAATCTTTGCACTGCCCTTTTCAAACTAATAATAGTAATAGTAATAGTAATAGTAATAATAATAATAATAATAATAATAATAATAATAATGATAATGATAAAAATGATAATGATAATAATGATAATGATAATAATGATAATGATAATAATTATTTATTTCTATTACGCATTTTCTCTAAAACAACTAAATGCGCTTTAAGCCAATATCCATTGTTATTTATAGTTTACTTATTCTCAATAATTTATTATTATGTAAGTATCAGTGGTACAATAAAGTTGTTGTTGTTGTTGTACAATAACACTTAATCTTACAAATCTTTTAAGATAAGATGAGCAACCAATAAAATTATTCTAAAATCTAGGTGAAGGCCTTGCGTAATAGAAATGTTTTGATTCGACGTCTAAAGGTCTCCATATTATTCATAGACCTCAAACGCGGGTAAGTTGTTCAGAGGCATTGGAGCCGCAACCATAAAAGATTGGCCACCCATATTTTCTTCAGTCTTAATATGTTGTCTTGATAAAATGGCTCCATTGTTGTTACGGCGCAAGCTATAACAGGAAGCTAGTATAACTGACACTAAATACTGAAGATCCTCAGGTGCTAAACCCTGTAGAATTTACTCTTTCTGCTGTGTTTTGCCGAAGGTAACTACGGCAACACACTGGACAAATCAGTTCCTCCGTCCTCGTCCACGACAAACCCCACAAACGCTGTATTCGACGGCTGTTACTATTACTATCTACCCTGGAGCGACTCCAAGCCCTGTGTCTCTGTAGACTCACACTGGGAAGACATCGCCTTTAGATTAGAGCCCCTGAACATTCTAACACGCATGTGCGAGAGACTGGTAAGATTAATCCATATTGCGCAAACATTTAGGCCCCGCCCACAAGTATCCGGATATTTAACTAAACGCATAAAAGGTTATCCTTTCAGGTCTTCCGTCCCCAGAAAACAATGAAATAGATCACCATATTTTTGAAAACGCTCTCCAAAGTGGACATTTACGTCGTCACCCACTACTGACGGTTCTTTCTCGACAACAAATGTGAATCACAGTGTTCTAAAACAACGACTTCCCCAAGCTAGCAAATCAAACGAGGCAATTCTATTGTAACGTTAATGAGTTATGGTACACTCAGAAGGACCCTAACGGAAACTTTCGAAAACAATAACATCACACACTTGGGTCGAGACGGAACAAGAGTTTGTTTTCACCATCTAAGCATGCCCTTGGCGACGCATGGGCTTGTTATGAGTGTTTTAAATAAAAACCATCCTGTTTGTTTGGAAAGGCGAAAACGAAAAGAAACGACCATAGACAAATAGTGTTAGGCGTTTACAAAACTATCTGGATACGTGTGGACAGGTCTTATATTGTTACTTCAAAAGAAGCAGGCATAGCTCGGTTGTTTAAGGCGTGACCTTCGGAGCTGGAGGCCCCCAGTTCGATTCTCGGTGACTCCAACGTCTGCTTCGACTTTCCTCTGATCCGTGTAGCTGTAGCTTTAAATACCCGTAAAACGGAGTACTGACAGAAGGAGGGGGGTAAAGTGCGCACCGAGGGCCACAAATTTATCAGTTGTATTACTGTCACGTGTTACCCTCGTTAAAGAAAGTTGCTTTACCTTTACATTTTACCTTTTTACTGTTTCCGAGCAGCTTTGGTGACAAACACCAAGCATGCAGTGTTTGTTATAGTGAAAAGGCAGAAGATATGCAATTTATGAAACTAAAACGTTTTCAGTTTATTAAAACATCTTACTGAAGTGTTTTTTATAGTGCATAAAATGAGGCTTGATGTAAATTTTAATCAACTTCCTTTTCTCATTTAGGTTGATGGCCAAAAATATTTTTAAACGTTTGGCGGGGTATTGATTGGAATTGAGAATTAGAATTGGAATCTAATTCGAAGAGAAATGCGGTTTGCTGTTATTGTGTCAATTTATGCGTGATCTTATTTTTAGTTTCTGGTAATAATAAGATTTTTTCGTCCAGAAACAAAGAAGATTTTTTTATTTTTTCTAATTCTTGGTAAATTTTCTCAATATATAACATGGATTTTCATAACAGCAGTACATAACCATAAGAACCGATAAATGAACATGAAATACATAATCCCTTTACCCCGTATAAGAAACATTGTTTTTCCAGGCTGGCCTCAACAGGTTCTTATATTTGTGATATTCTAGGAATAATCAAAACATTAGGTTCTTAAATTTCCCTTTCTGGTTTCTATACATTTCTTTTAAAATTGGGAACCTATTTCTAAATATCAAGGCCCGGTTGTTCAAATGTCGATTAACGCCAACCCAGGGATGACAGTTTAACCCACTATTGGGACTGATTATAAACCCTTTGCGTTGACGCGACGCTTTAAAATGCAAGAGATCTTGACAGAAGATATTGATCACTGTCTTTTTAGTAGATTAAGATGTTTTCTTTTAAAGTTCTTTGTATAAATACCGTAAAAATATAACTTCTAGAAAGAGCAAATCCAGTGATTCAGCCGTGAATGATTCTCTTTCAAGACCTTTAAAAACATTAGATTATGTACTCCTAGACAAGGAGACTTGATATAAAAATTGGCCCAAGTAAACTCACTTTCGAGCAGCTGGGCTGTGGCCTCATACAAACATCCACATTTCAGCCTGTAGGTTGCTTTACACGCGTTTTTACTGCAGAAATTTAAGGCTCTTGTTGTATTCATTTTCAGGAAGACAATATTGAAAAGGTTGAGCTGTCAATTGACGCTAATGCCTCGGATGCAGAAACTGCTTTGGTTCTGATTTCCTGTTTGGATCAGCTGATCGCAGACTGCAAGTGAGTGGGACCCAGTTAAACTCGGCGTTTCTAATAGGTTCGACACTGGTACGACTAACGGTTGATTCAAACGGCGTATCTCTCATGCGGCAAATCTAATAGGTTCAACACTGATACGGCTGACTGTTGATTTAAACGGCGTATCTATCATGTGCTAAACCTAATCGGTTCGACACTGGTACGGCTGACTGTTGATTTAAACGGCGTATCTATCATGCGCCAAACCTAATAGGTTCGACACTGGCATGACTAACTGTTGATTCAAACGGCGTATCTCTCATGCCATCCCAAGGATCGGGTGTTTTATCATTCAGTTTTGATTATCAAGTATTTGTAGTGTAGCTAGTCGAAGTTATTTAAAATTGACAAAATTTCAATCCATGACGAAGAGTTTCATTAAAAGTTCAGCAAACAGCTTAAATGCCTCAAATATTCCACGTCTACTCTCACCTGCTTAATATTGATAGTTGCATAAGTGCCTTCTGCAGTCAACTCAATAAAACGTTTAGAATTGCATGTGTTTTACAGGAGCGGCTGTGGCTTCAGAGGCCAAAGACAATAGCTGCACTTTTAAATTACAAAACTAGTGGGATTACTGAATTGAACCCTTGTTCGATTGCAGGAAACCACTCCCAACATTTAACGACAGACAGGTGGGAGTAAACAGCTTGGACTTCAAGATCCAGGAACGACGGATAAGAGAAAAGGTAACCGTAAAGTTATTGAGACCACTTATAGAAAATGTCAGTGTTATATGGAATCCTTATACACCTGTTATGAACTTGAATCCTTATACACCTGTTATGAACTTGGAAAAGTCCAGTGTCGAGCACCACGTTTTATGCCTGATTACTATAACTTAAAACCTGGTCCTATAATGAACTTTTCACGAGGCTTGGCGGGCAGTCCTTAGAACAAAGTAGAGACTTTAACGGTGTAGTATTATTTAATAGAGACATAAACTCTCTTAAGTCTTTGTCACTAGAGAACCTTGCCATACCCTCATGAATGACTCGCCGTATAAACTGGAGACACTGAATTCAACCCTATGAAAAAAACCAATATTTACAAGTACAGCTTTATTCACAGGGCTATTACTGCCGAGATAAGTCTCCCTTCAAAAAATAATTTAAATCAGTTATGCAGTAATGTTGCCTTAGTCGAAACATCCCTACTTATGTATGCGTACGTGTTGTTAAAATATATAGATAGATAATCTACTAAACACGGTAAAAATATCTCATACGCCAGCAATAGCTGCTGTTCCACTGTACTTTGCAGTTTACTAAAAGCATTGTTGTTGTTGTTTTTGTCTGACGAACGGACGATACTAAGTCCTTTCTTTTTTTGTAGCAAGCGATCATGAACGAAGCCGTCTTGCTGCGAGATGGCGCTACGGATGCAAACGAAGCACTCGAAGAAATAAAAGGTTTTCATCACCGACTCAGGAACTTGGCGGAGGAGGTATCATAAAACTAATCCAGGGTTCAAAGAGCTCTTTCATGGCTTTGCGCGTGTTAAAAGTTTATTGACAAAAAAAGCTAAGTTTGGTTAGTTGTACTAAAACAGGCCTAATTCAGTTACTGATCTACGTTTTTTAAATGGCAAGTGTGATACGCTCTTGGCACAACACAACTTCAGATAACCAGGGGTGGTCAGTCGAGATGGCAAAAATTCAGGGCGAGGGAACAACGAGCGAATGAAAGGCAAGAGCGGTGAGGCCGAAGACCAGTCTGCGACAAGACATGGAAAGCTCCCGGTCATTGACTTTTTCTTTCATACTTAAATTTCTTCCACCCGACGGACCACACCAAACTCGGTCTTCGACGATGGTCATAACAGAATCCTACAAAGAAACGACTGGTTGCTTTGAATAATTAAATTGACATTTAACCTTTGTATTTTTATGCTAGAGCGGTTGAATTTTTGTGAACAAGTATTTGGGAAACTACAAAAAAAAAATTGGTGTAGTTGATGACGTATCTTCGTCAATATATGGAAAATAACATTTCGGGAATTGATACAAACCCTCCGTACCTTGTACATACAAATTAGTTCCACATCTCTAACCAAACAAAATTTACGTTCGCCTCGGTGCCAGACAAAGGTTCGGTTACTTTTCAGGAACTGTGAAAAGGCCTATCATCTTTAGCAGCCTGTCTCCTTAATAGCAACGCTGTTTTAGTTAAGAGCCTCATTAAAGAAAACTGTTTAATAATCATTAAGTTAGAAATAGAGGTCTTTAAGACTCAACATCACGCATCCAAACAGAAGAACTATTGCTACTACTACTACTAGTACTACTACTAGTACTACTACTAGTACTACTACTACTACTATTACCACTACTACTACTATTACTACTACTACTACTACTACTACTACTACTACTACTACTACTACTAC
>JANSTQ010150356.1:657-11806 GCA_026167885.1 Bergia puertoricense
AGTGATAGATGGGAGGTGACAGGTGGGTGTCATAGTGATAGATGGGAGGTGACAGGTGGGTGTCATAGTGATAGATGGGAGGTGACAGGTGGGTGTCATAGTGATAGATGTTTATTTAACTGTGTTTTCAACCATTCAGTTGTTCCAGTCTCTGAGGACTGGTGCAACGATATCCCACTTCCAACGCCGCTTTGTGTTTTGAACTTTTCTCTTTTTTACGACATGTGTTTTATTGATTGCATCGAGAATAAACACCAAATAAGACTTCTGAAAATAAACCACCCTCATTATCGTTATCGTTATCATTATTGTTATAGGGCTGTTTTTTTGGAACTGTACAGCACTTTGACTTACCCCACTTAAATCATAACATAAATGGGCGAAATGCTTACCAGCGGGACTTAACGGCTTACATGCAGTTTATAGGTAAATGCGTTTTCTATCAGATATCCAGGTACGTCATATATGGACCACCTAATGCGTTACCAAGACGACCCAAACGTGAAGATGATGGTGGTGCTTGGCGAGGTCGGCGGAAAGGAGGAGTACAAGATTGCTGAGGCTATGAAGAAGGGAGATATTACCAAGCCGCTGATTGGCTGGTGTATCGGGACCTGCGCAAGCATGTTTACATCCGAGGTAGGATGTTACTACAGTTCACTAGCGATAATCTAACTTTCCGATAACTTGAACTAAATTTGTTTTCCCTTTAAAATTGCTCCCACATATTTTCATCATATTGATTTTGTTGATTTATTTCCTTGAAGTTTCAAGTAATAAAAATCGGCTGGACAAGGGATCCCTAAACTTCGCATGTACTTGTGGCATAAAAAATACACGTATTTATTAATTATGTTTTCTTGATTACACACCACATTTATAAGCTCTATTCGTTCACCTTTTACAAGAATTTTCAAGGTTGCGTGGATCATGGAAGTCTTGGAACTTCAATATTTTAAAATCGTAACCTCGGAAAATTTGGGGAAAAACTGAGTAGAACTGGTTAAAGAAAATCAAGACCATTGTGCTGAAAAGGAGTGAAAGTAATAACCACAAATTTAGTGAAAATTGGCTGTAAGATAATGAACTTCTGTTTAAAACGCGTTTGTTTACGGTATTTTTCCAGGTTTCCATCGAGTATGAATAAGATCATGAATAAGTATGAATATTGAGATTTTAAAAAAATGTACGAACCTTGAAATCTTTAACTTCCATTTTTTTTTCTCTTTCTTCATTCCATTATAGTCTTTTTCTCTTTTGCACTCATTCTCAAACCTTGTCTTATTGCCTTTTGATAGCTGCTGCCTATCTTCTCGGCTCCTCTTTCTTTCGTTCTCTCTTTCTTTCTCTACGAGAACACTACTCACTTTTACTGAATCAAACCTGAAATCCTTGCCCAGGTGCAGTTCGGTCACGCTGGCGCCAGTGCACATGGTGAAGAGGAGACAGCAGTTGCCAAAAATAAGGTCAGAATATGTTTTTTGTATTTTTTATATGTTTTGATAACATCTGTCTCTCCAGTTACAATGTTTAAACCACGAAGAAATCATTCTTTAAAAGCTCCATCTCCTTATGACACGTTTTATTGCATTCTGTAGTGCTGCTTATCTGTTTTGAATTTTTTTTAGACTTGTGGCTTTGCAAAAATGATTCTACTGGCATAAAGTTATTGAATAAGATGGAATCACACGAATCCGTTTTGTGCAGGCTTTAACTGAAACTTTCCAATCCATGTACAGGCATTGTTTTATTAATTAAGTAGTACTGCTAGCGCTTGAAAGATGGGCTTGTCAGTTGGTATTTGCTGTGCTTGCAGATACAGAAACACTATAGTATTTTTGAAAACTAGTCTTGGAAATAACTTACCAAGATTTTTCTGCTTTTATTCAGGCGCTGAAAGAGGCAGGAGCCCACGTACCTGAGAGTTTCGACTCTCTGTTCGACCTGATACGGTTAGTTAGCCTCTTTAAATGTGCCTGTATTATTGTGTCCGAGAATTGAGTTTCGTCTTTTCGCTTCTCCCTCTTGTGGGAAGGCATTATACTTCATGTAAATTTTCTGACAAGATGTCTTGTCATCTCAACAGCGAGGTGTACGAAGATTTGGTAAAGAAAGGAACTATCGTTCCCAGGCCCCATAAACCACCTCCTACTGTTCCAATGGACTACCAGTGGGCTCAGGTATGTTGTGTGTGTGTGTGTGTGTGTGTGTGCGTGTGCATGTGTGTGTGTGTGTGTGTGTGCGCGCGCGCGCGTGTGTGTGTGTGTGTGTGTGTGTGTGTGTGTGCATGTGCACAGAGTTCGTACGACACCTTGAATTTTGAGAATTATTAATCAAGCACGGCAGGATATTTTGTGAGAGGTACTGGAAAAGTCGTTGAATATCAAATTTGCTGCTGAGTGCTTGAACAGGTTGGCTGGAAGATTGCAGTTCTGTCACTTTTAATCGACCCTGACTAACTTGGATACTTTCGATCTTTCGTGCCCAGTGTTTTTTTTTCTCTTAAACTGTCGTTTGTTGAATTTCTTGAACATTTTTTGTGAGACATTTTCTGGATAATGAAAGTAATTGGTTTTAACAAGTTAGTCAACACAATAGCGCTGTTTGTGTAACGGTTGTTATTTTTTTAGGAGCTTGGCCTGATCCGCAAACCGTCCTCCTTCATGTCGAGCATCTGTGATGAGCGAGGCGCCGAACTACTCTATGCTGGGATGCCCATCACGGAGGTGTTCAGAGAGGATTTAGGAGTTGGTGGTGTGTTAGGACTGCTGTGGTTTCAGAGAAGGTAAGCAAGACTGCCCAGTGACCTCGTTATCAGGAACGCTTTTTTATATGGCCTGTTTGAGACGTGCTGTGTAACTCTAGGCTAGTTCACACTAGAGACGCAGACACAGACGCAAGAGCAAAGAAAAACAAGTGAATGGAAGTGACGCAGACGCAAGAAAAAGGAAATTTTCCTTTTTCTTACACACACCTTGCGCTTGCGTCTGCGCTTGCTTCATTTATTTTCTAGTGTGAATGGAGCTGCAGCAAGCGCAGATACAGACACAAGCCACTTAGTAAAACAGAGACAATCACGCATGCGCACCCTCTTTGCTTGCTTCGCTTGCTTCACTTGCATCCCTCGTGTGAATGCCCTTGCGCTTGCATCTGCGTCTGTGTTTGCCTCTCTAGTGTGAACAGGCCTCTGATTGCATCTTTAAACTAAATTGATGCTGTTAATAATAATATTAAAAATAATAATGAAAATTGCAACAGAATTTTGGTAGATAAAGCCGCAACTTACGTTTGTATGTACGTTCACTAGTGATACATGCACATTTATTTCCTAATATATAATAACATAATTCTTTGTTCTTATATTATAAAAATACTTGCGATAAAGCAAACGTATCTGATGTAGTTCGGTAAGTGAACCTATTTAACCTACTTAATCTTTATTCTATTCGCACAGACTTCCCACGTATGCCGCCAAGTTCATCGAGATGTGCCTCATGATAACTGCTGACCACGGTCCAGGTATTTCGTTAGGCTCATATTTTGTCTTACCCCACATCTAAACTCCTCTAATTGACGACGCTGTTCGTTCAGTCACATTCAACTTAATTACCCTACTCCACACTGGAGTTATGTTTTACAATACTATATTTCGTTAATTTTACATGGGTTATATTGATAACAGTCCAGTGGACTGGAGGGACCATCCTGTGTTAAAATAAATAAGGGCAGTTACTATTAGTGGAAAATTTTGCTGGATTCATTCCCTCGAGGGGGTTGAGAGCCATTTTAAAAACTTCCGTTGGAGGGAACCAAAATTGTAACGTTTCCTCACTTATTACAACATTTGTACAAATTAGCCATTCTTTATGCACATGTCGAAATTAAAAGCACAGAATACTGCCAGTCAAATGAACGTTGAATTCAAAATCGTCAGAAGCATTGAGAAACAAAGCCACATTTGTAAACTGCCAACTGTGAAAAGCCTCAAAAAAAAATGTCTGTTTAGAGCGTTAACTTTAAATTGCTTCATTGGGTCGTGTTTATTTTGATTGCAAAACTCGTATTTGCAGCCAAGAGAATGACTACATTGGGGTTTTTACTTGAGTGAAGGGAACTAATATTTTTTTTAATGTCGTTGAAATTTACTTCATCTCGAGCCTATCGACAGCCTGTCACATTGATTAAAACTGATATATTTTATTATAGACTGAAATAGTGAAGTGAATTATCTGAAACAAAGGATGTTCATACCCTGCGTTTTATCCGTGTTAAATTATCCCAGCATTCGACGGTTATGTACACACGTGCCTACTTTTTAGCATGTTGTATAAAACAAATTGTTGGTGGTGTTCAATTTTGACCGTGAAAATTAATATTAACTTCTAATTAGATAAGATAGAGATAGAGAGATTATTTAAAATCATTTCGCAGCCAATAGGCTGAATTACGCAATTATTTACAATTTATATAATGATAAAATGAATAATGTAATAGTATACAAATAGTATATAATAATATATGATAGTTATCTCCTAGCTTAGTTAATATAATAAAATTTCAATGACATTGTGTATGAAATACTATTATTCTTAAAAGTACAACCTAGATGATAAAAACATTGCAAAAATAAAAGTGTTCTTAGTTCTGTTAGTATGAAGGTATGGCATATTAAAATGGCGTTGTCCCCTGAAGTTATAACGGGATATATGCACTGGCGGAAGAAGCGCCTTCATGTTATGGTTTGAGTCAGCCAGTATGGCATTAAAAAGGTTCTGGCATAAATGCTCGCAATGCTGTAGTATATGTTTTATACCCAATTCTTGGGGCACTGCGCGCCCCCTGACGTTATAATGGACATAACCCTTTTCTCGAGACGTAACAACTCATTCCTAGATAAAAAGCTGATAAAAAAACTAACGCCCAAAACTTTGGCCTTTCGAATCCCTAGCAGTACAGAGTTTATAGGTCCAGTTTCGTATTTCCAGTTGCCGCTGACTGCAATGACCAAAGACTCGATTTTACAGTGTTAGCCTCGAGTTGGTGTTGAATATCCATACCTCCAAAAATACACAGAGTTGTGAATAGCTCGTATCCACATTGGTACTTATGAATATTTAACATGAAGTCGAGGCTAACACTGTCATTGTAATCAGCGGGAACTGTGAATACGTAAAAGTTGGACTATACTCATAATGACTAATGTAGTCTTTTGGAGCTAACATGTTAGATACATTTTGTTCTTAGCTGTTTCTGGAGCCCACAACACGATTGTGACAGCCCGAGCAGGAAAAGATCTGATCTCTGCGCTGGTGTCTGGACTGCTCACAATTGTAAGTCACCTGACATCCCACCAACTGACAAATTAAGACCTCTGGAGTTAGTACAGCTTTTAAGCTATAAAAACAGACTAAACACTTGTGCTACCAGCAAGTAGAAAGACTAGCAACATAGACTGGCGAGAAATGCAACGAAATCTCATTGTCTGTTTCAACCAGGTTCAGTCTGAAAAGGAAAGTTTTGTCTCTCTATCAGGGTGACCGGTTTGGTGGCGCACTGGACGCAGCAGCTCGTCAGTTTTCAAACGCTCTCGACAACAACATGGAACCTATGGAGTTTGTCAACGACATGAGGAAACAAGGGCAACTCATTATGGGAATAGGACATCGGGTTAAATCGGTAAAGTTCTGTTGCTTGTTTTCTCTGTTCATTTGTAGTATCTTGCTCGTTTCTTTCTGTTGATCCGTTCAGTGTCCGTCTATCTGTCTGTCTACGGTCTTATTTTTGGCAATATTATCTATGATAATAAACGTTTTGGCACATTTTTGACTACTAATAGCAGGATTAACGGTAATCGGCGTCTAGCAGCTAAATCCACTTTCTTGTTCCCATCAAAATCGAACATAGGTGTTGACGAATTATGACAACTTTTGACTTTGTGCTGTTTCAAACGAGAACTTTAATTATATATATTGAAATTCTGACTCTGCTTTTTTTAATCTGCTTTGTTTGAGTTCCTGTGTTTTTTAGGTTTTGTGACGTTTTATTTTTTCGTATATTGTTAGTTTCGTTGTATAAATGTATTTATCATAGTTTAGTTTAGTTTCTCTTCTTTGTCCCGACCTTTTCTAACAAATTAACTACTTAATGGGCACCCGGCTAGATTAGCTTTTATATGGTTAATTTCGATATACACATAATGAAAGTTAAATTCTTCCTCTCTCTTCGATGTAAATCTAATCTTCCAATTGCTGCAAATAAACTGTTTGTTTGTTTTTGTTTTTGTTGTTGAATGAATTGCTCTTTTATTTCACAGCTCAATAACCCAGACATGCGTGTAGTGATCTTGAAGGAACACGTTAAAAAGCATTTCCCTGCCACTCCTCTTCTTGATTACGCTCTCAAGGTGGAAAAAATTACTACAGCAAAGGTAAATAACACTTAGGTGTGTTGCTGAGATGTAGTGCCTAATTATTCACATGTGAAGCGCTTGCAAAGCCACTTTTTATGATAACACATTGAAAGTTTGTTCTTCTTTACAAGGTTTGCCTCTATGATAGACTGAGTGCAGCCCACACAAACTGAGTGTAGGCCCTTACCACCATACTTCATATACTTTCAAAAATGCCCCCTATCCCCAACGCAGACAGAAACATACACGGAACCTTGCATTCCTTTACAGAAACCCCTCCCCCCTTCTGTGAATCGCCTACGCATAAATGACATATATATATACACACACGGAGCGTACTTTCACAGAATCAAACACTCAGGTTCACACAGTGATTTAGTTCTCTTAAATTACAAGCACTGATCTTTTTTTCATTTTTCGTACACAGAAACCTAACCTTATTCTGAACGTAGACGGCTGCATTGGCGTGGCGTTTGTTGATTTACTTAGACACTGTGGCAGCTTTACCAAGTACGTATTTTGTGTTCTGAAAAGTATGTTAACGGAAAACTGCTAATTACTTTAGGGATGTAAAGGAATTTTAGAATTACTGTAAAAAAAGGGAGATCGCTGATAGATACTCTCGAGTCTTTTGCTACGTTAGTGCTGTTTTACAGTTGTAGTGGTGCGTCTTGTGTATATTTTGTAAGAACCTTTATAAGATAAGATACAGTTTAAAGTGGCTCTTTCATGGCTGAATCAATGAATTTTCTCTTTTTCAGAAGTTAAATTTTCACGTTGTTTATCCAAAATAATTTCAAAAGAAAACATCTTAGTCCGCTAAAAAGACATTAATTGATCACTTCTGCTAAGGCTTTATGCATTTTAAATTACATTTTGTTCCGACCCGGAGCACAAGGGTTAACAACTACAATCCAACTTAATCGCCTCCTAAAACAGCCCATCCTTAGCATTTACTTCTTGAAAAGCTTAGATTGGTATCTGAAAGATATTTTAACTTGAAACAGGTTTTTTGTCAATAAATCCCAGAGCATGCGCAAAGTTGTGAAAGAGCCCTTTAAAACAGATATGCAAACTGAAGATGGTCAGACAACTGAGTAAAAATAGCTGTGTGTTGATCTTGCACTTAAATAAATTGCACAGACCGTTTCTCAAATATAAAATCTGAATCAGCAATTCCTAAATTGTGTGTGATCTTGCAGTTGGCTTCGGATATTCTGGTCGGAGCCAACCACTTAATAGTTAGTGAGTTATCTGCATTAAATTTCAATGTATTTCCCTTTGCTACTTTAACCTAAGTTCTTTGAAGGTAGTGTAGATCATGTTGTATTTTGGTGTATTCTTAATATTCTTTTAAAACCTAATCTATCAAAAGTAAACAGAACCTCGTTGAAAGCACAGCAAATCGTGCCAGTGACAATGTTTACATCACGGGAATCCTGTAATGCGCATGTGTAAATGCTCTTGTGCTTCGGCCCACTTATCGTCCTTGATAAACACTTGCTTGAATTTGTTTGTCCTGATGTATTTTGTATTCAGGAGTTGTAATATGTCACCAATATTGATATCAAAGACTTCGTTCTGCCCTTTTTAGAGCTTTAATAGAAAACAGCTTACCTCGGCTTATGAACTGAAATACCGATGTGATATGTTTTGACAGACATTTTGTATTTCTGACTGGGACTTTTAAAATACTAATTTTTACATAAGCTTATATGTTATAAAGACAGCAGTTTCCTCGTGACGAATAGCTTTTCTTTCGGTTGACCGCTTAACTTCCTAACACTATACAGTTAGAGAGAGAGAACGAAAAAGATGCCAAATAAAAACGTGCTTTTGTCGTTATCCAAGTTATGTACGGCACAAACAGAGAAATATCCATTTTCGGCTCAAGCCGTTAATAGATGTCGTCAGGACCAAGATCAACAGCTTTTTTAAACTGAAATCGCAGCAGTTGAATCGCTGCCATATGTGCTTCCAATTAAATGTCACTGATCGCCTCTCTACAGGGAAGAAGCCGACGAGTATGTAAGTGTGGGATCACTCAACGGACTTTTTGTTCTTGGCCGCTCTATCGGATTTATCGGTGAGACTCTTATATGTGTCATGGTGTATTTCATATGATATCTATCCGATAATTTACTTGGTAACTGTCCAGAGAGCCAGATATGCTCTCTTGACTTTTGTAAACATTCATTGAGTACTGATTAGAGTATTCGTGACTGGGAAATGGGTTACCTGCCACAAACTTGGTGAAAGTTAATTGCCGTATTTTCTGGGGCTTATTACTAGAAATTAGAGCGTGGGGGCTTGTTAATATTCCCAGGTTTGGGTCGTTGTACATTTTGTACCGAACCGATTTCGATCCCACAGAAGAGTGTCTATCCGGAATTGCTCTTAGGTTAAATAAAACATTGTCGCAAAGTTTTTGTGCGAAATGCAACAGGTGATAAAATACTTTATATCGTTCGTGTTTAAATACTTCTTTATATCTGAATGAGAAAAGTAGTAGTTTGGTAACTCGCTGTCAGTGCTATGCCAGTACTGTTTTGTTTAAAACCGTATCTGTAAGTTGTTTCCTAATATTTCTTTCAGGTCATTTTCTGGACCAGAAGCGATTGAAGCAAGGTTTGTACCGTCATCCGTGGGACGATATCACATACATAATGCCCGACCATCTTCGAATGCATACCGACGGTTTTTGATGCAGGACGCGCTCCCTTGTAGCGTTGTCATCTTCCCACCAGAATTGGGGATAATGATGAATAGTTCTTAAACAAATTACAAAAAAAACCTGACCAAGCCATTTTTAAACATATATAATGGGATCGGATTTACTCACTTTTTAGTGCTGCCGGCTTATAAATTTAATTACATCGCCAAAACGCCGCTTACGTACTTTGATATTGTTTTCTTTATCGAGGAGTAAGTGGCTTCTCGCGTTTCCAAAGATTATATAACTGAACAGGTCTGTGAGAGGTTACGTACACTGATAGAAATTGAGAAGGGGTTTTACAAAACGAATGCAGAAAGGCATATTAGGAAAACATTGCAATTTCGCACCAAGATATATTTATATCGCATTGAATGAATGATTGTTGTGGTATCTACTTTGTGAATGACGTTTGTAGTTAAGTTGGAATGAAGCCACGGCTCACAAGATATTCAACGCGTTGGCGGATAAAACACATATAATGGATATAGACGAGAAAACCGACCATAGATGTTAAACAGATGACTGAGTTTGTCGCGTGGGTAAAGAGTTATTTATAGTAAAATTAAGGTGTATGTTCAGGGACGCAAAAAAGGGGGATCTTCGTTGATCTTAAGCTGAAAAAGTGTAAAGTCGTACATTTCTGCAGCAGCAATTTAAAATTAAGAACACGAGAGTTTCTATTTTGACTTCCAAGAAATCTATTTTCAGCTCGAAAGTAGATTTGTCCAGGAGCAACAGCAGATATGTCATTACAAAAGCTTTGCCGCATTCTTGTGGTACTGAATTATTCTGTATAAATATAGTGGATAAATTGAAAACTGTTAAAGTTAATCCTCGGCTAGTAAAACTGTATGAAGAAAACAATTTCGTTGTCAACAAAGAATTTCTTCCAAAAACTTAAGTAGTTTGAATTTGATATCAAGTTAGTCTCGTGGTGCTGCGATACATAATCTTTATTTGGAAAGCTTAAAAACGGGATAAATAATTGTGGGGTAAAACGTAATGATGTACAGGAAGTTGGCTAGTTGTTGTGGGTTTTAATTTGAAGCACGTTGACACTGCGACTGGAACTCAGAAACGGGTGAAAATTTAGTTAACTTGTACATCAAGGAAATAGATCGTACATACTTTTTAATTGCTCCATATCTAACTGCATTTTGTAAACTTTGAATGAGCAGTCATAGAAAACGTTTGTTTAATGAAAATTTTGTATGTCGCTGTCATCGATTATGGATAATTTCAAATTATCAGAAATATCAGAAATAAAATTGAGATGTTTCTTTTGCAGTTTGTTTGATTTTTTGCGCAAAACGCCAAACACGGTCCGCTGATCAATATTTACATTAAATGTACCAATACGCCTGCTTTTTTTACTTTAACTTAACCATTTAAACAGGAACTGTACGGATGAGAAAGACTAACAAGATCATCTTGCCTTACTAAGTAAAAAGTTGGTTGATTAGCGCCACGCCCCTCCCCCCCCTTCGCCCAACGATAAAGCTCCCTACCCTATTTATGTTTCATTTGATACTACGGGTGATTTACATTGTGTATATATGAGTACCTGTAAGAGATCTCTCTCTCTCTACTATATTCAGATTTGAATCTGAAACTAATATATAAAGATAAACGCTATTTATATCGATTGAAAAATAGAAAAAGTTCGACCCCACCACAAGAAGGAGCGCTAAACAACTTGTTTCTTGCCCATCTTTTATTTTCAAAAACAAAAACTTTTATATTCTTTAAAAAATTAATTAAGTGATAAATTAATTAGTCAATAAAGAAAATGTATTTGTATTCCGGTGCATAACCAACACTGTTATGACTTCACAATGATTTGAACCATAATTTAATGTTATGTACAAAACTACTCTATTAATCAAGATCTCGCGGTGATTTACTATAAATACACCTTGTTTTATTGCCAATACATAATAAATAATAAATAAATAATGAGGTTTTTATAGTGCCTATTTCTAATGAATTCAAAGACACTGTTTACACTTAAAAACAATTTCGAC
>JANSTQ010150367.1:0-11804 GCA_026167885.1 Bergia puertoricense
TTGTTAAAATGTGTCTGTTATTGTAACTGTTATTGTTCAAACATCCAATGGTGTCTTTCGTTCACAGAGTAGAGCTTCACTGAACCCAAATGCTGGTCACCGCCGTCCGAGTCTCGGAGCTTCTGGGGTGGTCTGGGGGCATGTTCCCCCAGAAAATTTTGAAATTAGGGTCTCTAAAATGGCTAATTCTTGCACTTAAAGACCAATTCCTTGCTTATCAACCTCAATCAAATAAAACATTGAAAAACTTGTTTTGAAAAGAAATCGACACAAATGGAGGGTAAAAGAGAGGTCCTGGAACTTGAAAGAGGAAGTCAACTGGCACGGTCACCGATCAGTAAACAGAAACAGTGTAGCGGCGGAAATACGAAAAATGCAATGTCACACCTTTATAGATTCGCTCACAATAATGTCATACACAATTTGTGTAGATTTTAAACTTGTTCTGCAAACCATTGCATTGTGATTTGCGATTTATTTTAAGATTTGGCTGATCTTATCTGGTCAGGACAGAAATGCAGGTTTTGATGACAAATGCGGGTTTCACTCAGTCGCGGTGGGTCAGCGGGTTTCAACGTTCGAATGCGGCTCGGATTACTTGGAGTCTATGCGCATCGCTGAATGACTGCAGTCGTAACTGTAATGTAACGTAAAATATAATATCATACTGAAACCCGCCCATTTTTAACGTTTTAATTTTTTGCTCACAAGTTGCATGATTGATCTAATATTTTTGTATATAAATATGAATATAAATAATTTTCGTCAATTCAAAAAAACTGCGGAGTGTCGTGTTGCGTAGTGTGTTATATTATGTTGCGTTGTGTTGTGTTTTGATGTGCTGTGTTCATACTGTGTTGTGTTGTGTAAGAAAACAAGAATAACTCCTTTCTGCTCCTGTAGCTTTTATACTATTAAAAACAGTCCTCTATCGAAAACAGAGAGCACTAGGAGCGATTGCAAATACAACAAATACAGTACACTTAATCGTTTAGATTAAATCTGCTTTTATTATGTTATTCACTAAATAAAAACATGCTGAGACTTCAATTAAAAACCAGTTTTAGACTGCTTAGTTGTAAAAATGTTCATAAAAATAAAAATAGACTACTTATTTACATTTGTTTTAGTAACTTGTATTGTCTGTTGGTGCTCGAGTATTTCATGGCAGAGTAAGTGACAATCAATAAAGTGAGCGAAGTTAACAGTGAAATGATAATTCCTAAGGCTGCTTTTCCGGATGATGTGTCAAACCAATGCGAGGAACCGGTGTCACTTGAACTAACGGTGTTTGTCTTGGACGTATCTTTTACTTTGGAAGCATCACCTGGAACATCGACAGAACAAGATGGGTCTCGTAAATTGCAAAGAATACAAGTAGTTTAGGAGCAAATCTCGTGGATAGAGGGAGGTAGACGTATTTGAGCTTATTTGAAAAACAATATAAACTAGGGGAAAGGGCAGAACTTTCTAAGTAATGTTTACAAAAACTGGATACTAGATCCCTTCCCGAGCCTAGCTGCTCATAAGACCGGCTCTAATACTGCTAAGCGGGTGGGAATTTGTGATTCCTCCTGGACTGGGCACTAATCGATCGTAGGTTAGCTTTCTTACTTTTTGTTTTTCGTCACACTGGGTGTGTTTGTTTGGTATCATTTGCTGAGTTTTCGCTGCTTTCGTTGTCTAACGAGTCTTTTTACTTTTAGTTGTCATTCAGTAACTGTGCTCACTTAGAGGGTTGTTACGCCTAAAATACTCCACAATGTAGTAGAAGTAAACCTTTTTAAAATTATTTAAAAGTAGGGTAGACCCGTCAATTGTATAAAACAACTGTTATCAGTGGGTGTCCTGCTGAGTATAAAATCTTAAGTCTAGGATTTTAGGCAGCCGAAACCACTTGTAGAAAAATTGATCGTCTAATAAAACAAAAGCCAATACTCACTATCGCAGGTGTTGGGGCACACTCTTTTCTGAATCATCATCTTAGAATCAACATCTTCGCCGCATTCCATTCCCTTGCACGCACGAACACGTGACTGAGCGCCCCAGTCGCAGGTTGGGGGACATTCACTCCACTCGCTCCAGGGGGTCCAGCGTCTCACCCCTTGTTTTGGTCCTTGGGTGAACACTAAAACAAAAAACACACCCAGTCGTTCTATTCTATAAAGACACTTGTATGAAAGGATACAAATCTTGCCGACCGGGTTGGCAAAGTAGATCGTAATACCAAAGAAACTTTTACAAAAGAAATTGTTACTTTACAATATCTTGGACTTTATACAATATAGCAAACTAAACACTCCAACAATTGTTCTTTTTAAGATGCTATTTACAATAGTTCAACTCATAATTTCCCGCTTCCACTTAAGCCGTCAGAATATCAGAAAAACCTCCACTTTGTCTATTGGATAACGATCGTCTTATGTCTAGACAACAGAAACTATATCATATAATTAAACATGTGTCAAAACGACCGATTTGACCGTTTGTGAGCTCTACAGTTGGGTTTCTTTTTCTATGAAAGTAGAATGCAGCCGATTTAAGTTTGCATATTTTCAACACGAAAGGTGCAATACTATTAGACTGTGAGCTGTAAAACAAATGAGATGACAAAATATTGTACAAAATACTCGTTTGGCAAACGAAGCGTGGTAGCTTGGTTCCCCTTTCCAATCAAAACCGCTAATCCCTTTTTATTTCGTTTCATTAATTTGTGGCATAAAAATGACTGTGCAAGCTTAAACCCACGGTAACGTTCTGCTCTTAAGTGCCTGTTTATATGGAGGCGGGCCAGCCCGGTTGGCGATACGTATTTTTTCGTCTGTTTACATGCGAAAATCTTACCCTGCCAACCGGAGACTGATTGATTTTGGTCAGCATATACGAAGCCGGGCTGCTTAGTGCCATATTGTCTGACCCGGTTTGCCGGGATCACGGTAGCTGTTTAGTGGGATCCCGGCAGCTGTCTAGCGGGATCCCGGCAGCTGTCTAGCGGGATCCCGGCAGCTGTCTAGCGGGATCCCGGCAGCTGTCTAGCGGGATCCCGACAGCGGTCTAGCGGGATCCCGGCAGCTGTCTAGTGGGATCCCAGCAGCTGTCTAGTGGGATCCTGGCAACTGTCTAGTGGGATCCCGGCAGCTGTCTAGTGGGATCCCGGCAGCTGTCTAGCGGGATCCCGGCAGCTGTCTAGTGGGATCCCAGCAGCTGTCTAGTGGGAGCCTGGCAACTGTCTAGTGGGATCCCAGCAGCTGTCTAGCGGGATCCTGGCAACTGTCTAGCGGGATCCCGGCAGCTGTCTAGTGGGATCCCGGCAGCTGTCTAGCAGGATCCCAGCAGCTGTCTAGTGGGATCCCGGCAGCTGTCTAGTGGGATCCCGGCAGCTGTCTAGCGGGATCCCGGCGGCGGTCTAGCGGGATCCCGGCAGCTGTCTAGTGGGATCCCAGCAGCTGTCTAGTGGGATCCTGGCAACTGTCTAGTGGGATCCCGGCAACTGTCTAGCGGGATCCTAGCAACTGTCTAGCGGGATCCTGGCAGCTGTCTAGTCGGATCCCGGCAACCGGACCATCCCGCCTTCTCATACAAATGAAACAATACTTTTATATGAGAAATAGGCATACGGCAATATCTCGCCTATGCGGTCCAGCCTGCTAACCGGGCTGGCGCACCTCCATATAAACAGGCCCTCACTAAAGGTGCCATACTTGTTAACGTTATATGTTCGTCACAGCATTTTCCCCCAAAAAGTGATAATATAAGGCGCATACAATATGCCATTTGAAGTGCTTCTCGCTGGGCTATTCACTACCTGCTCACAACAGACATATGTTTCAGTATAACTGAAAGTCTTAATCAGACCGTTGTAAGCGGTTCGTAATACTGAATTATCTGTCTGAGGCTTTACATTCAAAAAGAGTGACGTGAGAACCGTACTTGGAAGAAGTTTGTTGTAGTTTGCAAATTGTGGCGAAGTTTTAGAAAAAACGTCAAGACGTTTTGAGTATTTTGAAGACGGCGGCAAGTCGGCAGGTCTCTCTCATTCAAAAACCGTTTAATTATATCCTTTCAAATGTTCAGATTAAAAATCCATGAAAGCCAAAGTAGTTTTAACACAATGTTCTTTCCAAATATTGGAATAACGAGTCCAAAAGATGATTTAAGTGAAAGTTAGAGCATTCTAAAATTCTTGACCGCTACGTGGTAGCGGACGGTTGAAGAGTTTCAATTCAAGTTTTTCAACTTCCTGTCTGGAACTTTGAAATTTACAACGAAATTCGTCTGCTTATATAGTTTTCACGTACAGACCACAACACCAGGATTTCCAGAAGTGTGCGGGCTATCACATGTCCCCCATTAGGACGTCGAGAGACTATATCAACGGTTTCACGTCGCTGTCCACAACCCTATGTTTGTAGTCCAGTACCTGCACTCTCCCTACCTCCGCCCTATATAGGGGCTGGACCCGACGAGGGAAGAGAGAGTCCAGGATCACTTGCCCACGCATGCGTCAGGTTTAGCCAGTCACAGGTACTGGACTAGTATGTTTGGCGAAAGAAGGTCGCGCAAAGTTCAACTCTCACCAGGCCGAGATTTAGCTCGTCACCTTCTCCTCTGCGCATGACGTTTTCCTTTTTCATTTCAAAAAATATGTCTGCGCGCATCAACCAGACTTGGTTCCGCTGTAATGCCCTGCTTTATTCATATTTTTCTCCATCATAACTAGTTGAGAACAAGCCTATCTGTATAAATTACCTGTGCAGTTTGTTCCGTCTCCAGTGTATCCTCTTTTGCATGAACACTTGAACGAGCCGGGGATGTTAGTACAGGTTGCCCAAATGTGGCAATTGTGTGCAGCAAAAGTGCATTCATCCACATCTGTACAGTAAACAAAAAGGTTTTATTTTAGAAGGAAATTAATATAATTTTTATCTTTACTATTTTCATCCTTACCTACAAATAAAGCTAGCGTTCTTCGACGCACGAAAGGTTGGCTGCACGATTTAGTTAAATGTTCGAGATTCGCCTGGTATATAAACTCCTTTTTTCAAAACGTTCTTATATATTAATGCGAAATTTAAAGAACTAAGAAAATAGCGTCTAAAAGTGAAAAACATATTCTTTTGAAGTTTTGACTTGATGGTATAACTTCCTCAGTAAGCAAAATTTCTATACAGGTTGCCCAAATGTGACAATTGTGTTCAGCAAAAGGGCATTCATCCACATCTATACAGTAAACAAAAAGGTTTTATTTTAGAAGGAATTTAGAAGAACATAACCCTCGCGAGTTGAATGTGCCAGACAGAACTTTATAAAAGACATT
The DNA here is from genome assembly GCA_026167885.1 of Bergia puertoricense. NCBI lineage: Eukaryota > Metazoa > Cnidaria > Anthozoa > Zoantharia > Parazoanthidae > Bergia > Bergia puertoricense. Next base: position 5,318 of record JANSTQ010150367.1, read on the forward strand.
TTGGCTAATAACTCATATGGCAGGCAGGATCCCCTCATTTCCATATTCTGGAAATTGTAAATACCTCCTTACCAGGTACCTACAAGTCACAACTGTCCTCCGGCCTAATCCGTCTATACTTTAGGCCATCTGTCCTGACTAGCCCAATTAGTAATTTACAGGCGGCCTGCACTTGACAACATACTACGTTCTTCTATATTACTCTATTTGTATGTTACTTATTTTTTGTTGTTTGTTAATTGCGTCACTACTAGATTAACACTGCTTGATCATTCTTGTGGAAATGTCCATTTATTAGTATTTTATAGGCATGCATGTTTTACTGGAAATACACAGTGGGATATTTTCCATATAATCACTAATCAAGATAACAATTTCAGAAGGTTTTCCCAATCGATTTCAACAATAGTAAAAAACTTTTTAGAACCTTTTTCAACAATTCGCGACAGTTTGCGAAGGCCTCCTAAATAATCCCGAAACTATTTCAAAAATTTCCGAAATGTTTCCGAAAGTTAGTGGGTTTTGCCTGATACTATTACTGTTTTGTTTTTTTTTAATCGCTGGACAATAAAATGCCTTTACTCGCATGCTTCTTCATTAAATTATCGAACAATTGTCAACCCAGCGCATAGTTTTTAAAAATTACCTATACAGCCTAATCCATCTTCTTGGTAACCTTTCTTACACGAGCACTTGTATGATCCGGGGGTGTTAGTACAGATCGCCTGAGTGTGACAAGTGTGTTCACCAACAGAACATTCATCTATATCTAAAATGTTAACAAATTATACAGTTTGCAATATATAATAATTATATACATGAAAAACATTACTAAATTCCGATTAGCTAAGATCAGTGTAGTTTTTAGAAAACAAAGTGCAAAATTTTGATAAACATTTTACAAGAAATATTAGGGATAAAATTATAGAACGACGTGTCGCCGACGTTGTCATGACATCTGTGCTTGGATCTGACAATGTGTCATGAAGACGTTGAAACGTCGTTCTCTAATTTTATCGCTAATATTTCTGGTAAAGTGCAAAAACAGAAAGATAGTGCAAGTTTCTCAGTTTTTTTGTATATTTCATGATGTTTTCGATCTTTTTATTAGCCCAGAACTTGAAATATTAGTTAAATGTGTGTTAAAAGTGATCTCACAGAAAGTGGTAAGTTTTTCTGTTGTTTATCAATAAAATAAATTTTCATCACATGATATGCATACGAACGTCATTTACGATCCCGTACTGTCATTTTTTTACAATATATTATTAAAAGTTAATCGTACGACTTTACGCGTTTGACTTGGAATTTATTTGCACTCGTGTGATTTTAAAAAAAACTCAAATTGCATGAACCATTACTGACTTTTTGAAAACCCCAGTTGTGTAAAGAAATTCCAAACTGAACTTGAAGTCGTATGAATACCTATACAAACATAACCTATAAACAGAAAGAAGCAGAGCTGTCAAATAGAGTTTTAAGAGTTTAGTTGGTAGCCAGCTATTAAAATCGAATAATTGAATTCACCCTTTTCGTTGCAGAGCTACAAAATAGGGCAACTTTATAATTACAAGTTTTACTCGCTCAGATTTCTGGGTTTTCTTACCTAAACAGCGAAAGCCATTTCCTTCGTATCCTGTTTTGCAGCTGCATTTATAAGAGCCGTCTGTGTTGTTACACGTAGCTTTTTCGTCACAGCCGTTGGTGCCAAGTTTACACTCATCATCGTCTGTAGATGTGTACAGTTTAGATAAACAATAAATGCTTTAACACTAAAGCCTGGTTCACACTTGTGAAATAAGCATAAGCACAAGCATAAGAAATTTAAATAACAAAGGAAAAGACAAAGGAATACCAAGAGTGCGACGAGATGGAACAGGCTCACACAGATGTATCATTGTCTTTTCCTTTGTTATTTAAATTTCTTATGCTTATGCTTATTTCACAAGTGTGAAAGTAATACAGCAAACAGCACCCACAAAGGAAGATAATATTCTGAACGTACCTCACCATGGAAAGGAAATATGTTACTAATATGTAGTACTCACTGAAGGATTGAGCCTTTTGTTTGCCGGTCAGATGCTCCACCAGTTGAGCTAACGACACTCACACGAGGAACCGAGTCATTTACTGGACTCTTGTAGATGATGTGTTTCCTTCAATTTTTTAACCAATTTCCATCAATCTCTATGTAATGGTATTTTTACACCACCATAGGGCTGGACACTTCGAGCTGCGGAACGCAAGTCCCGTGGGAAAACATACCCATAAGAACTAGACAGATCTGACACAACTCTCCATGGCAGTTTCTGTAGCTCAAAGGGTAGATTAAAAACATCTGACCGGTAATCAGAGGGCCATGGTTTCAATTCCCGTCAGTGACTCAGATTTTTTCTACTTAAACTTGAGCAACAGGTTTTCTTTCCACGTTTAACCAAGTTTTATCATTCTCCATATATTATACTTGACAATCTCGAGAGAAGGTCCAAGAGTGGATTTTAGGACATTGCAAAATTTTTGTCTTGATACAACTGGCCTTTCTTTAATTTACATCACACAACTTCAGTTAACTTTCTTCACTCATCTTCGTATGGAGGTTGTTTCCAATTTGTTGACTTATTTATAATTCCCCTCGCTCGGGTATATTAAAAAAAATTATGTCGTGACCTTTTATCACTTTTAGTACAAAACTAAGAAAAATTGAACCGCTTTCAGGAATATGTCTTAATTCTAATCTACCAAAAACGTTGATTAAAATTTAGGCATTGTATCTGTAGCTGTAACACAACCTTTGCCTATTAGATAATTTGCTAATTTTTACCTGAACATCGAATTCCGTCTCCGTTGTAGCCTATCTTGCAAGTGCATTTATAAGAGCCATCGGTGTTACTGCAAGTGGCTTTCGTGTCACAACCGCTGATACGAAGTGCGCACTCGTTGTCATCTGCAGTTTTTTGGTATATATAAGAATAATCTTTGTTTGGAACGCCAAGCACGACAAAAGTTCGAAACAGAAATATTTAGGTTCATTGGAATCTCCAATAACAATGTTAACACATTTTCACAGCAAGGAAGAGCTTTCTGTCAACAAAAATCGCATTTTCATTATTTCAAAATACCATGAAGCATGTCTTTGAAGGCCTTTATCTTCTAAAGGGTCTTTTAAAAAACATACTCCATAGTTATCTATTTTTTTTGGAGTTTGATTTATAATCAAAGAGTATGTTTCGCAACGACGTTTATTTTAGGAGCGCTGGTGATGTTCAACATCCTAAAAGCCTAAAATAATGTGTATCAGTCTTTTTCAGTGTGCAAAAAGAGTCATACTTACGTGATAAAGTGCTGTTAAATATGTTCCAAGCTCCAAATGAAAAGCAGAGAACAGTTCTTGCTAAATACAGGTAGCTTTAGCACTTCATGCTTAAAATAAAACCAACTACAAAACCTTCTTTAAGAAGTATTCCAACAACATCATTTGTTTTTTCCTATTATATTATTTGAATGCTTCAGCATTTCAATTTGCACATGCAGATCTCACCTGAACAGCTAAATCCATCTCCACTGTAGCCCTTGTTACATGTACAACTAAAGGATCCGGCTGTGTTGGTGCACGTAGCACGTTTGTCGCAACTTTTGCTGTCAGACGTGCACTCATCGAGATCTAAAAAATATTTATAGTTTTTATCTTGGATTTATAGATTTATTAACAAACATACTAATAAATCTGTTAGACACCTTCACTTGGAGACATGGCATCCTTACCTACGAATAAAGCTAGCGTTCCTAGACGCACGAAAGGTTGGCTCCACGATTTAGTTAAATGTTCGAGATTCGCCTGGTATATAAACTCCTGATTTCAAAACGTTCTTATATATTAACGCGAAATTTAAAGAACTAGGAAAATAGCGTCTAAAACTGAAAAACATTATTATTCTGAAGTTTTGACTTGATGGCATAACTTCCTCAGTAAGCAAAATTTCCGATCACGACATTGGATTTGTTTACAAGGCCGTATTAACCCTATCTGGCCCAGGCTTCTGGGGGGTTCCTGAGCCGGGGGGGGGGGGGAAGGCAAAAGTGGCCGCGGCCATTTTTCTCAAGAAGCATTAAAGTTATACCAACTTTATACAACTGGTATACTAATTAATTGTGGCATTAGCAGATGATAAATTATCAAATGAACCTTTTGTGGTGTCATATGACGTCACAGGAGACAACGTTGGATTCCATGGCCGCCATCTTGGATTTTTTCGAGAGTTACCGAGAGCGGACGAAATATGTTTGAAAACATTGAAAATACATTCGAAAGGTACAAATTTCTTATTCTAATGCAAAAATAGTCAGAAAAGGCTTTTTTGAAAAACAAGTATGAAAAACTTTTTCAGACTTGTCGCTGAAAAAGTGGTTGCCATGGCAACGGCTTCATCAAGCGGGACAAAAACGGCACGTCAAATGATTCCCCAATAAATTTTAGAAAAGTTGTCGAATATTTTTGCCGGATCCACAATGGCTGCTGAACTTCTGAACTATAGTTGTTTGAACTTTCCGCTCCCCCTCTCCCACGGGCCAGATAGTGAGACTAACCAGCTTCTGACAAAAAATAATTAAGATTATTCTTACAATAGGTGTAAAGTAATATTCACAGTTAGCCATTAACCTGGTATCATTTGCCTGAGCGTGGACATAGTTATTATCTCTACAGGCTGTTTTTACTAAATAGTGTGATTTAAAGGAGAGAGAGGTGGAATTTTCAGACACTGCCTTAATAAAAGAGCTTCCAATGTGGGACTACTCGAATATATTCATCTAATGTAACTTCAGAGTAGATTGTGAGATAGTGGAATAGCCAACGGCGGAATGATCAAATTCGCAGGAACTTACAGCTCTCACTTTACAAATATCTGATTAGAAATTGAATTACTCTTTTAACTAGAAACTTTTTGCATAATCTATTACACGTAGCAGAGAGGGATCCGAGCAGTTGCCCTTAAGTTCATGTTCTTGGCTACCGTTTGTTTCCCGCTGATTTCATTTTTGTTTATCTCATTTCATTTATTTTGCCATAAGCCATTTGTAGATGTACAATTATCAAGGCATATGCATTTAGTGTAAAATACAATATATAAAATAGATGATTGATGTTAGAAATGTTTGAAATGGCTATGGCAAGGAAGCATATATAGAAACCAGGGGCTTATAAATTATAGGCTTCCTAAGAATGTAGAGTATACAATGTGAATTTCGGTACTGAATTGAGATTGATATCCTTGAAATCATCAAATTTTGATTTAACCTCACTCAAGAAAATAAACGATCATTTCACCTGAGCAGCTGTACCCATTTCCTACATATCCATTGTGGCACTGGCACGTGTACGATCCATTCACACTCTTAAAAGAGGCGTTGACGTCACAACTGATGCCACCACGGGAACACTTATCTTCACTTAAGATTATAACACCATCAGTTTCGACACGAAAGAAGGCATTTACGCCGGAATTATTGAAAAGAAAAAAAAATCTGTTTCACAGGTCGAGACATCGTAGAAAATTACCTCGAGCTCTCTCTGCAAAACAGCTGATACAAGAGTTCATTTGGGGTTATTTTATCATAACACCGATATGTTTTAATGCAATGTCCTGTAACCCTAAGCTCATTGGAATTTAAGAGAAACCATTTCATCGATTGTAACAAGAACTACGAAAGAAAACGGTTACACAAGCTTCGATTTCTACTCAAGATTTTCGTGTACATGATGCAACAAAGGAATTAGCAGGAATTGGCGTCTTGCTCACCTACGCACTTGATTCCATCTCCGCTGTGGCCTTTTGCGCACGTGCAAGAATATGAACCTTGAGTGTTACTGCAAATAGCTTTTTCGTGACAGTCATTGCCACCAACTGTACATTCATCTATATCTGAAATTTAAATGTGTCTTTCAATATTTAATGGTCTAAGAACTGATTTTTTGGATATGAATCGAATTTTTTGACACTGAACAAATTCGAAAACTGCTAACAGCAAACGCAACTGTTACGATTATACTCTATTCATGAGTGTTTTTTCATTTCGTCTTTGTTTCCCTTGAAATACCGTAGGTATAGTGTTTATTTCAAGTCAACTGAATGTTTACAATTTTAGCTGTTCAGAATCGTTTATCCTTTGAAAATGCAGAATAAATTTTGGAGGAAGAAATAACTGCACGAGTTCAGCAAACCTTGTTAGATCTAGAAAACTGGTCACAATTTTTAGAACAACATTGTCCCAGAAGATATCGAAAATGCACTTTCAAAATTTTGAAAAACCGTTTTCCTGGAGTACAGTTAACTAAAAACCGGTTCCAAAGTATACAATAACGCTGGATATATGTACTCGTTCCGGGCCTAAATATGCGGATTTTTGTACTCTAATGACTGAAGTTGGATAATACAATACGGTACAACACAACACAACACAACACAACACAACACAACACAACACAACACAA
>JANSTQ010150378.1:0-11803 GCA_026167885.1 Bergia puertoricense
GAAAAACAACAGAGGAGGGTCACCCTATCAGTAGGGTGACCCTCCTAGGAGGGTGACCCTATCTCCATGTAAACAGGTCCTTAGAAGAAGAGAGTGAGAGGGGAAATGATTAACATGTAGAGGCTTATGATTATCAGGAGGTTAATATTTTCATTTTCTTGTGAATCTCATATTATATATAAAAGGGGATTGTTAATGATGGGGATGAGATGTAAATAAGGATGGTGGTGAAAGTGAGGGCGTGGAAGAGGAATACTGGGGTGATATTTCATTTTGGTACGAAATAAATAGCAAGTCCTAAGCTATTGAGAAAGTTTTTCTCTTCGTCATGTAAAAATCAAGGTAGTAAGAAGAAGCAAAATGGCATTTTAAGTCTCGTAACAGCCAAGAGTTTGCCATACCAGTACTTATTGCTAACGTATTAAAATTATCCAAAAGAAGAAACTTAGAAAAGTATATATATATATATATATGTGTGTGTGTGTGTGTGTGTGTGTGTGTGTGTGTATATATATATACATATATATAGGAAGTCTGTGTTTCGATTTTTCCGTAGTACAGTGCTCGATACATAAAAGTAGAGCGTGATATATATAGACGTAAGGAAAAAACAAAGAGACTACGCTTCCATCCCGACAAGCCTGTTTCGTGATCACCATCGAAGCCAACAAACAAATCATTAACTTCCTAGACGTCACTTTAAAATGAACAAAAGTACCTACCAGTCCTTCACAAAACCTAACACTACACTTCAATACGTCAACCGCGAGAGTAACTATCCACCAACCATCGCAAAGAACATACCCGCCGGCATCAACAAACGACTGTCATCCCTTTCATCAAACAAAACATCCTTCGACCAAGCCGCCCCTTCATACCAAAAAGCACTCGACGAAAACGGATACCAGTACACACTGCACTACGAACCTACTACGAATACCAGACGGAAAAACAGACGACGGAACAACATACTCTGGTACAACCCTCCATTCAGCAAAAACGTCAGCACCAACATCGGACACAGATTCCTTGCCCTAATAGACAAACACTTCCCTAAAGACCACAAACTTAGAAAAATCTTCAATCGCAATACCATCAAGATCAGTTACAGCTGCATGAATAACACGAAACAAATTATCGACAACCACAACAAGCGGATTTTAAATTCATCTCAACACACCGGCATCACCGCAAATAACACAAAAGACAACAAAACATGCAACTGCCGGCAAGAGAATACATGCCCGCTCAACGGAAACTGCCTGCAATCATCAGTTACCTACCAAGCCACCGTCACGCGTCCGGACAATAACACTACTGAAACATACATCGGACTTACAGAGAACGACTTCAAGACAAGATACAGAAACCATACTGCATCATTTCGTAAAACTAGCAACGTTTGAGGATACAAATATCTTAATTATTTATTGTTTACAAAGTTAAAGTTACATCAGCTAGAGTTTGAAACCACAATAATACCGTGCATTCCTCGTGCAATAGTGACTTTACTACACTGAATTCAAAACTGTATCACGTTGACGCATTTACCGTATTTGCAAAGACAATAGAGAGATTTAGCATTGCGTATACGGCAAACGGCAAACGGCAGAAGTGATCACGTGACCATGATTTATCCCCATTTGCCGTTTAACGTTTGCTTTTTCTAATTTATGGTAAGTAGTTCCGTGTTAGCCTCAAAGATGAGAATTGTTTTACACTATTTTCGTATACCTATTATTTGTTTATAGGAAATGTAAACCGTAATCTCACGTTTGCCGTTTGCCGTTTGCCGTAACCGCGATGCTGATTTTAGTTTACAAGTAATATTCATAGACATAATCTCAATGATAATTTAGCAAACAGCTTTAGCCTCACCATTACAGCAATATTATTTTATGTTTCAGATAACTTAGTCATAAGAACTACATCTTTTTATCCCTGTTTTAAAATCCATACCAAGTATTCAAGCTGTATTAAACGGTTGCAAGTAGTTTTGGCTGCAATAAACACGTCAGATAACATACAAGATTGGAAAGCGTGGCAATTCTGTTTGCCAAACGTGCTTCTCTCATGTTCTAAACTTTTTACTTATATCTTAGTCTAAAGACACAAGCAGCCGTGGTGTAACGTTACAGACTATGTTATATTTCATAAACAGTGCAATTTATACACGTTTTTGCAATAGATATAGAAATGAAATTCATAGCTTTTACAAACCTGTCTCGGTAACACAACCCAACAGCTTGATGACGTGTCGATGTGGTTTAAGCCGTTTCATTAACTCCAACTCTGATAGCAAGTCCTTTCTATCTGTTTTCTGAGCATTCTCTAGTGGTTTTCAAAGTCAAAATTTACAAAAGAGCAGTCAGCTAACAGCCAAATATCCCATCAAATGACGAAACTTGTCGCAATAAATGTGTGTTTATTGATTCTGTATACCGACATTGAAAAACCATGATGTTTAGATATTTTTGGTCTTGAAAAAAGAATTGTTTTGTGTCCACGTTCTTATTAGGTTTATTGAATTTGTATTTGTTAGCATTTTAACGAGACTGGCACACAAAATTTAAGACACGAAAAAATTGAAATGTACTGTTTTAGTATGCAGCCCGTTGGTATTTCTTATTGTAAGATTACAACTAGTGATATTAATCTCTTATGAACGGCAATTAACCTGTACCTCGTATAAACATTTGCAAACTTTACATGCACTAGGTAACGTGATTACATTTTACAAACCTTTTAACATTTTCACGGCAACGACTTCATTCCCATGTAAGTCTTGGAGAGTTTCTACTGTCGCCTTAGCAACCTGGCCAAATGCTCCCTTTCCAGTAACCTTCGCAATGTTAACTTTTTCCCGGGGGACTTCCCAACTTGTTGTAATTGACATCATGGGCAAATCATCGGAAAAGGTTGAGGAAGTTGGAATGCTAATTGCCAACGTAGCTCCGTCAACAGCTGGTATCTGATTTCGAACAAACCTTATACCTTGAATTTGAGAGTAAATGATTTGCTACAAAACTATCTGTTGTTTGCAACACAATACTGACTTAAGTTTTTATTAACATTATCTTTTAACCCTATCCAGCTGGGTTGTTTTTTTACCCTAAAATAGCTGTTGGGGGGTGGGGGGAGCTTCTCCCCCCTCCTTAGAAACCTTATTATTCCAGCTAGGTTAATTAAACTTGGTAGAAACTTTAATTGGACCAAGATCTACATTTTTTAGGTATTAATGAGTTGATAATTATTTACCTGACAACCTTATTTTCAAGTTTGACAGTCTAGCAAAACAGAAAAAAGATGCAAAATACTGAAGACATTGTTAGTGTTGGGTTAATACCATTGTTATTGTTGGTTTTAATACCGTGTCTCTTAGTGTAATCTTCTGTTTCAGCATTTATAAAACTCCAAAATCTACGTGATCAAACCACTGTATTATTATTTTCGGCTTAGAAACAGCATATTAAACAAAGAGCAAAAAAAAGCAAAAAAAGAAGCGTGTTTCTAGACTCATTCGATGTAAGGAGAGAAAATTACAAAAAAACATGTTGGGGGGGGGGGGAGGGGGTTGACTATAACCCCCTCTCCCAGACTGGATGGGGTGGGTTAAGTCTGATCCTGTCAGTCTTATATTAGATTATAATAGCACTATTGTTTTTCTGCTCCGTCATCTGCCGTTTCATATGAGATATCTACTGACAAGTCATAAATGCAGCTAGAGCTGAAACTCAAGTTATTTATACGTTGAGTTTACTTCAGATAGTTAATAAAGCAACTTGTGCAAACCTTGTGCAAATCCTTGTCGCTATCTTCAGCCAAAGACAATCTAGAAAGAACAAAAAACTTAATTATTATAGTGGTGACCGACAGTTCGGGGCTTTGGATGACGGTCAATAAAGGCAAAACATAAGCTCTCGAGCAGCATTTTTTTTTTATTTTCAGTCATTTAAAAACATAAAAAAAAGAACTGCATACTTTCGAAACACAAATTCCGTGCTTTTCATATGTATTGCTAACTCTAAAATATTCGCTGCTTTTAAGTAGAGCACGACGTACTTAACACTCAAAATAATTTGAAAACTGGTCAAAAAGACTAGAGCAAATATTTTGGGAAATTAGAAAGAACGTTTAAGACGACGAAGCATACTTCAACTTTAGTTTACATTTTGTAAAAAAAAAATTTAAAAAAATAAAATATATATATATATATATATGTGTGTGTATATAAATAATATAATTCCATTAAGCTCCATTAAGGGATCTGAAAATGTTATAAAATATAATAAATAGTTGTTTTTACTGTTTCTCCTCTTCAAGAACTGTAAATACGGAAGAAAAATGTCAGTAAGTGTTATAAAATTATTTCAATATTATTGATGTGTATCTACGTCTATACAATTAAAAAACAAAAATTGCGACCACAGAAAATTAGAAAAAACTGATCAATTTATTACTTGCAATGTTGCCATTGCCATTAAAGAATATTTTTTAATACGTTTAATAATTAATTAATCACATCGATGATTCAAGGAGAAGAGCATATTATATACTGGATTAGGTACCGCAGAGACCCTCGGGATATTTCCGCCAGTTATGCCAGTTGAGCAGGGAATTTGGGGCAAGATGACAACCAGAATATAATGTGTTTATAGATGTTGAGATTTGTTTTCATTTGTTTAATACACAACAGAACCATGGGATTTTTAGGAGCTTTTTAAATTCGGTAAAATTAGAGGGCTTCCTTGACGTGTTAACTTGACTTCCTTTGCCAATAAAAAATAAACTAAAAAAAGGGGAATACACAAATGTGCTTTACGAACTATCTTTACCACTCACATCATCGTCTCATCCATAGGTTGTATAAAAGCTGATAAGACGTTTAAAATAACGAGAATGGCAATTATACTTCCATAAACAGCATTCATGGTGTGAGTTGTTTGTTCTTCCTTTCTTGTAGCTAAGGAAACAAAATATTTTCTGTTATTGAAAGTGCAAACATGTCTAAAATTATAGGACATTGAACAACCATATTTCCTTAGAAAATTAAACAGATCTTCCAAAACGGTCTTATGCCATGTAAGTATATAAATTATGAACTACATACTCTATCTGCTGTTAAACGGTAAGACCATACTGAAAACATTTGAGTCAGAGACGAAGATTAGTCTTAACTGGCTTCACTGTTCAGGGATTTTAAAATTCAATTCGATCCAGTTAATTGCATTTGGCTATAATGCGTACGAAAAGCCACGGTCCAAAGATTTGCTTTGTATCTGGCCTTACAGTTATAAATGTATCAGATAAAGTTTGTAATTAATTAAAATTTTTGCCGACGAAAAACAGCAAGTTCTTTTTTATTTTATTAAAATAACCATCTAGCAAAAATAATGTCTCTTAAATGAAAAATATAGGAACCGTTTTAAAGCAAAATAAATCGTTTTGAAGACAGAAGTGAATGTTAATGAAAGCGTATAGTACATTGATGGTTGAAAGATTAGCTTACTTTTTGCTAGTAGAGATCAACTTTATTATAAGTTTAAGTGAATAAGCACATAGGTAAAGAAGAAAAAAGTACGCCCTTTTTGATACCTGGAAGCACCGTTATCTGTGTTAAATGTTTCAAACCAAGAGAACTTTCCCCATATTGGTTCCACGCCGTTACCCCAAACTGATAGGTCTTATTGAATTTCATTCCTGCGATCGTGTAAGTCAGATCGTTACTTGAAGTGTTCTGTTTGACCCAATCACCGACTCCTCCTTACTTGTCAGTTCTCTCCACCACACGGTGTAAATCAACACTTCGCCTCCATTTTCAGCTGTACCAGTCCATGCTAGTTTTACCTCTGTTGTAAACATATGTACTTCGTCGTTTTTCAGTATCGGAGATTCGGGCTCTGTTAAAGCAAATAACATAACAAAGTGAGAGTTCTTAAACAGCTAAAATAAATAGGAAGCTTATCTTATCACTACCACTGACTGGCTAAGCTGGATGTGCGACAAAAGAATTAATGAAAATCTTGGGAATATGCATGTGCAACTATGAATTAGCGCGTTTAAATAGTACCTTGAGGTTTTCGGTGGTGAACACAAAACGAGCAGCATCGCTATATCCTACAATATTCTTGGTGTAAACCCAGACTGTGTATGTTGTCCCCGGTGTCAGCTGTTCAATCAACTTTTCTGTACCAGTTATTTCTGATATATCTTTAGCCAGAGTGTCAGCGGTACTTTTCTGGATTCTTAGTTTGTAGTAGTTCACAGGACTCCCTCCTTTATCAGCTGGTGGAGTCCATGCAATTTTTATGTATCTTGACTCCTTTTCCTTTAACCAAATTTTCAATAGTGCCTTTGGGTTTGTCTGCAATTTGTATAGAAATGTTTCAGTTTTTTCAAATAACTCGTAAATCATATGACAAATAAAGATCCAGTCAGTGTTTAGTACCTTGAGGTTTTGCGGTGAACACAAAACGAGCATTCGAAAGTAACAAGAGAAGAAATCAGCAGAAAGGCAAAGGCAAATACTCCAATGTAAATGACGCAGTTTGGAACTGTTACGTCATGTGCAAGAACGCGAACATTCCGGTTTCCGGAACGATGCTCCAAGAAGAGGCCCTCCTAATTGCAGAAAAGTTGGGAATTGAAGAGTTCACTGCATTAAACGGTTGGTTAGCAGCGTTCAAGAGACAACACAACATTTGCAATATGTCAGTCGCGAGGGAGACGTGAGACCGGAAACAATAGAGAGCTGGGTTTAGAGGGCAAAAGAACTGACAAGAAGATGGAAAGCAGAAGATATTTGGAACATGGATGAAGCTGGAAGACGCAGCCTCTTGACGCATGTATTATCGGCAACTGGAAAGTCAAATACAAGAAGCGATTGCTTCGCTACGTGTGTGGGCAGGTCGACGTGTCCAAGAGTGCAAGTGACATCGTCAAGTCCATCAATATTCTGATATTTTTGAATGGGGAAGGCAAGCGTGGGATGAGGTATCACCTAGTACCATCCAAAAGTGTTTCAAGAACACCGGTTTGTACCCTGAAGAGTCAGTTTCAGAGGACGACCCCTTTGAGGGGGAAGAGTCACAAGAGCTGTAGGAGCTAATGAGCATGATTGACGTACCTTGTTCTGTTGATGAATATATCTCAGCTGAAGACAACATTAAGGTCTGCTTAGGGTACATCGATACATCTGATCTGAACTGGAGAGAAACCGTCCGTCAAGAATTGCTAAATGAAAACACGGAAACACAGCCTCCGCCAGATGCAATAGTCGTAGAAAGTGACGACGAATACGGCAACGATTTGAAGGAGCCAGATGTAAATTGCTCAGAGTAAGTAAGTTTTGAGTAAATTTCTTCCGTTTGTGTTTTCAGTGATGAGTTTAAGTTCTGTTCATGTTTTTTGTTTCAGTTTTGTTGCGCTTTACTGACTGGTTTGTGATTTTCTGCAAAGACCCTTGTCATTTGAGGGTATTAAACCCAATAAACAAACAATTGACCACGCCCAAGGCTCGTTTTTGATGAACCTCTTTTAAGAGGCCACCCTCTATTTAGCGGCCACCAAGCCATTCCCCGAGGGTGGCCGCTTAATAGAAGTTCGACTGTATTGCAAATTTTATGCAACGATCGTTTATACTGTCGTTTATCACCACAGGCTTGTCACCTTGTAAAATTAACACTTTTCGGAGTTATAGTTATAAAGGCAGGTAGGGGCCGATGGGGCCCGGCTCCCCTTTCGTCGGCGTTCTCGAAAAGTTTTATAAGAAAACACTGAAAAAGGTCTTTTGGGAAAACGGAGGCTTTAAACCTTATATAAGTCGATGAACTTTACGGTTCAATTGAGAGATAACAATCATGCAGCACCGAACGGTTTCGATTTCCCTTCCTGTTTTCTACTACACCAAGCACAGTCAGTACCACAAACAGGGATCATAAAGGACAAACATGAACTATATTTTGACATTGATAATTCAAAATGAGAGGGTTTTTTCCTTACGGATTTTATCTAGGTGACTAATTTGGGTTAATGTGCTAGTACCCGTTCGATTGTCTTTTAATAGCATAGCTAACGTTAAAGATAACGAAAGCTGTGGGTTTGTTGGTATTGTAAGACAGAAAACGGGGATCCAGTTTTCTTTGCTGTTGCTGTGTTCCTGGTACTGTTGCTTCAAAACCAGGCTTCTGAGCATAAAAAGAACTTGGCAATAAATAAACTGTAAAACTGTTTGCCACTAATTCATGATTGCAGGAAAGTTTAAAAACAAACGATTACTTTATGTAAAACAACCCAAGTACATGACAAGCACGACAACTGATCATTAGACTCACAATGCTGTCAATGGACTAATTCAAGCACGCCTATTAGGTCTGTTTGGTCAAAGTAACTTGCTCTCCTTGTTATAACACATTATTGCATGAATCTTCGTATATTTAAGAATTAATTCACTTGTGTTCTCAAACTATCCAAAGGCCAATAGCAGGCAATCAGAGCCAAGTATTTTTATGCAGGTGTGACATAAATATAATATAGTGGGTAAAAGATTACAAATTATCATAAAAAGTAACTGCTAGTATTTAAAGATTTAAAATAATATTATCATATAATTTTTTGATAAAAGCACTTGAAAACAGGTCTTAAAAACACATTTTATAATATTTTTAAGTTATAAGCTTTCCGGCTTGTTAATAAACTTATTGAGAAGTCCTTTTTGATAGTTCACATCGATTCTTAGAAACTGTTATCAGGCCTGTCACTGTTCCATTACCCCAACTGTTGTTTTTTGTTATTTATTAATTTTATTGTTATAATGAAACATCATTAACACACTGTAGTGTATTTAAAACTTTCTGATAAATAAGTAATTATACCTTTAAAATGTTAGCTTGAAGCTTGGCCTGCTAATATAACACAAACACTTAATGTGTAGTGCTAGTCATTCTATAGTACTGTAGTAGCAGCCTGAACACTTTATTCAACGAGCTCGGCCTAGAAGCCCGAGAGGAAAAAGACACCCCGCCGTGTAATGAAATGCTTTGTTTAGGGATCTGGATAAATACTATCAACCTTTCTTTGTCTTTCCCCACCTTTCGCGTAAAGGAACTTAAAAAAGAGCTACAAATAGGGCTTAGCAAAACTGCCTACACCAAACGCTCACTACAGCAACTGTTAGGCAAGCTATCGTACATTACTGCTTGCGTGCGGCCAGGCAGGACTTTTATGGCTCGTTTGTTGAACGCCCTCAAATGTTGCGTTGCCACGTGCGGCAAATATCCTGTCATCACAGAAATTCGGCTAGACATCGAGTGGTGGATCCATTTCCTGTCTTATTTCAACGGCATTTCAGTGATTCCCACTAACGTCACAATTTCCAATCCGGAGCTTTTTGCTACAGACGCTTGTCTGGAAGGCTGTGGTAGTGTGTGTTTGGGCGAATATTTTCATCGCCAATTTCCACGCTCTATTCAGGATCTCATCCTTCACATCAATGATTTAGAACTGCTAACTGTAGTCGTAGCAATCAAGCTGTGGGCGCCGAAGCTTACTGGCCTCAGTGTCGAATTGCTGTCTGATAACACCACCTGTGTGGCCGTTATCAATAGTCAACGCTCTTCCAACCACTTCAGGCAGCGTTGCGTGCGAGAACTGTAGCTGGTCCTTGCTCTTCATAACATCAACTTTGTAGTTAGCCAAGTTGCCGGAAAACAGAATACTCTCGCGGACGCCCTTAGTGGATTCCATCATAGTACTTTTGAAGAAAGATTTCGCACTATGAACTTTCATCTCAGCCTCCAAGAAGTAATTGTTGAAGACCACGTTTTCAATTTTGTTGTAGACTTACTATATTTCATTAACTTTTATTACTATTGCTATTGTTATTCTTGGTTATTGTTCAATTTCAGGGAACTCTCAAACGCTGTTTGAACATGCTAGAGTCAACGGCATGCTTTCCAAGAGTCCACCAAGAAGAATATGCAGACTCAGTTTAACGCATATTTATTGTTTTGTGATCATTTCTCCTTGTATCCCTTTCCGGTAACTAACGAGGTTTTTTTAGCCTATTTAGCATTTTTCAGAGGCTCCTTAACTTCATACCGCTAGATTAATATTTACATCAACATCTTAAAGCACATTAACAGGTCACTAGGAGCCGACCTTTCGTTTATGTCTGATTATGATAGTTTTCTAACCTTACGCAGAATCACACGCGCGAAACGCGACGTTGTACGCCGAGCACTGCCAATCACAGTGGAAATGTTATTAAGTATCTTTCGCCATTTCAATTTTAAAAATAGTCGTCACGCTTGTATGCATGTGGCCTTTCTGGTTGCTTTTTTCTCCTTTCTCAGAATATCCAATCTCGTTCCGTATCACTTGTCAGATTTATCATCGCCTAAGTCATATTTCCTACAGCGTCAAAACTTCGTTTTTACAGATAAGGGGATTATTTTAAAGGTATATAGAACAAAAACAATTCAATTTAAGCAAAGGGCGCTAAAGATCACGCTGCCGTGTATTCCAGGTTCTGTTCTCTGTCCCATGGCGACTGTTCAGAATTATCTAAGGTTGGTGCCTGTGGCACCAAATGCACCTTTTTTCCAGTATCGTGAGAATGACTCACTTAAGCCAATTGTAGCGATCATTTCAATTCTTTTCTCAGAAAGTGTACTTCCATAGAACAGTTGCATCCTTTAGATTGTTCCTCTCACAACTTTCGAAGAGCCGGAGCCACTTTTGCTTTTAATTCCGGAGCTCCAACATAATTCATCAAAGCCCAAGGAGATTGGAAAAGCGATGGCTACTTAGTGTATTTAGAATTATCCAGCAAAAAAAAACTTTCGCGCCTAAAGCTTTTCCCTCCGTGACCCACTTCCCCACTTTCCACTTTCTTCCCTTCCCCTTTCTCTCAATTGGGTTTGGGTATTTCATTTCATACTTCAATAAAATTATCTCGCCCAAGCTGTCCTGACTCTTGTTGGTATTAATTTGGTATTTTTGATGATTATCATACCCCGGCGTTTCCCTGGAGTTTCTGGAAAGTTTTTATGAGCTGTCACAGGCTTATAATGTTCGTGTTTGCGGCTCTCTCGCTCATTAGCACTTATCTAGTTTAGAGAAAACACCCGCCCTCCCATTCCAGGGGGTATTTCATTTCATACTCCAATAAAATTATTTCGTCCACGCTATCCTAACTCTTGTTGGTATTAATTACACCTGAAAAAATAGAACATTTGAAAATTGTGCAAAGAAACTTCGCTGTAATATCCGCAGACTCGCGGAGAAGTCTGTCCATCACTGTTGCCTTGGGATTTGGATAGTTTCGACAACAGGGAAAGTGCTTTAGAAACATTATTCGTTTTAAGTTGTTATCTTTAGTTCCTAGGAGAGATCAAATGACTTTGAATTATGTGTGTAAGGGCCTGTTTACATGGAGATAGGGTCACCCTCCTAGGAGTGTCACCCTACTGATAGGGTGACCCTCCTCTGTTGTTTTTTGTGGTTGTGTTTACATGTCAGGTAGGATCACCCTAGGGGTAGGATTATCCTATCAACTAGGTGGGGTGACCCTCGTAGGAGGGCCAGCTTTTTGTTTACTTAAGCCATGTAGACGCTCAAGGCAGGGTGGCCCTAGGGGGAGGGCTATCTCAAATTGCATCAAATGACGTAAAATGACGTATTTCGCGCGCCAAATTTTCGATCGCAAAAACAAAATGGCGTCTCATGTGTATCGACCTGGCGAATATTTCCGAAGACATCAAGCAGAAGCTATCGCAAATGAGCATCAAAGTGATGAAAATAA